>PVHX01004985.1:36566-118023 GCA_004024805.1 Geosciurus inauris | reverse complement strand
AAAAAAAAAAAAAAAAAAAAAAAAAAAAACAAAAAAAAAACCATAAACAAACAAATAGATAAGAGGAGAGTAAGAAAGCCCTCAAGGAGTGTGGGACCAGAGAAAGCTTTGAGGAGGAGGTCATGCTTGAAAATGGATAGAAAGTGAATGGTACTGGAGATGAGGGTGGCAACTTGAGGAAAGGAATACAGGCAACAGTGCCATGGTGTGTCTGTGTTGTGACAGAGCAATTTCTATGAAGGATTTAACTGTTGCAGGTATTCAGAATAGATTGGAATGGAAAGAGACCTATTCAGAAAAGCATTAACTAAAAAAAAATGATGTGGTCCTCATTAGCAGTGAAATCAGTCAGGAAGAGTAAGAGTGGGGTGAGGGCAAAACTATAAAAGCTAAAATACTTCAAAGGCAAAGATGTAGGACTTGATAACTGCTTCTGCGAGATGAAGGCAATGGATAAGTCAGATTTGACTTCAACTTTTTATGACTGAATCCTTTAAGGGTGACAGAATTGTTAATAGAAATGAAAATATTGGAAGATAATACTAATTTTGAAGGAAACCATTGAAAACATAAGGGATTTAAGATCTGAGATCAGGGAGCACAGGAGAATGGCTTCTTAAGCAGCCAGTTGTTATAAGGCGGAAGGTTAGGTGAGATGGAAAGAGCCAGAGACATATACACAGGTGGTACCGCCAGCCTAGTAGTGATGATGACTAAAGCTCTGATGGCTAAGGCACCGAGAGAGTATCTAACAGTGCTTCCACATAGTACCTACGCACTTCTTATCCAAACATTTTGCTAATGTGCACATTCTGCATTTCTTTCTTCTCTTCCCTCCCTCCCTCCCTCCCTCCTTCCCTTCCTTCTCCTTCTTTGACCATGGATTGAACCCAAGGGCACTTAACTACTGAGCTATCTCCCCCACCCTTTTTATTTTTTATTTTCAGACAAGATCTCACTAAGTTGCTGAGGCTGGCTTTGAACTTGCAATCCTCCTATCTTAGCCTCCCAAACTGGTGGGATTACAGGCATGTACCGCTGTGCCTGGCACATTCTGCATCTGTAACACTTTCCCACACAGTGCTATTGTGGTTGGTTGAATAGCAGGGATGGGACAAGAGCAGGGAGCTAACATATGTGCTTTGCAGCTCTATTTGGAATAAAAGCAAAAGAACCTATGAAGGAATGAAGTGCTTCCCAGAGTCATGTTCTTATCTTCTTGTATTCTAGGCCCTTTGGAGAATACTTATCGTGATTTCTGGCTCATGGTTTGGGAGCAAAAAGTCTTGGTGATTGTCATGACCACCCGGTGAGTTAATCCTCTTTTTCCTAATTATCTCTCCCCTCACCTGGACTCTAAGCATAGATGATTTAAGAAGGAAGGTTAGCTCTTAGAAACTGAAGTGTTGGAATGTGACGGCAAAGAGTTAGCAATATTTGGGACTGGGGATGTAGCTCGGTAGTAGGTTGCTTGCCTAGCATATGTAAGGCCCTGGTTTCAATCCCCAGAACCACACATGCGTATATGCATGCGCACACACACAAAACAGAACAAAAACCAAAAATGCCAAATAAGAATTGGCTATCTTAGCTTTTTCTTAACTGAGCTAGAGTTTATAAACCAGGGCATGGTGGAGATAGATAGATCTTACTTTTTTATGCTTATAATCCATCCCTCTGGTGACCCTGGACCTGTTACAGCCTCTGAGGTCCTAGCCTTGTCCACTAAAGGAAATACTAGGAAACATGGGGCAATTCATCTTGAATCTGACCCGTTTCCAGACAGGCTCTGTCTTCCAGGCTACTGAATTAGTTCCCCTTTGCCCTCCATTTCCTGTGTGTGTGTGCATGTTACAAGGGATTGAACCCAGCAGTGATTTACCACTGAGCTATAACCTCAGCCTCAGTTCTTTTTTTTTTTTTTTTTACTTTGAGACAGTGTTGCTAAGTTGCTGAGGCTGGCCTCAAATTTGTAATCCTCCTGCCTCTCAGCCTCTTGAGTCACTAGGGTTACTGGTGTGTGTAGTCCAGCTACTTTTGACCATTTTTCTGCTCATCCATATTTCCACTGGTGGAGGAAGAGAAAAAAAGAGATAAAACCATGGGTCAAGCAGGAAGCTCCAAGTAAAGAAAGGTTTTTGAAATTTCGGTGTGCAAATCTGCCAAATTTAAAGAAATAACTTATTGCATTAATATTATGATTGCCATTATGATAATTATAACCTATTTCAGATGAGGAGGAAAGAAATGTTTTCTCAGTTCTTTTCCTGAGGGCATTTTTACAGCTGTTTCTGTTTGGAGAGGTGATAGTGGGAGAAGTATCACCTTGGAGTAATTTAGACCAACTGAATAGTGATAATGTGGATTTAATGATTTTTCATAAATGTACCACTGGCATCCAGGAGCTATGTCTTTCCCACTTCTTTGTTAGCCAAAGGCCTTAATTGGAGAAGAGAATAAACAGTGGTTGAGGTATGGGCCAGAGTTCTGTCTGACCCACCATATTTTTCTGCTGTCTCTTTGTCTACTAGTGTTTATCCCAGATATGTAAGACATACCATAAAGTATTAGAAAAGACACTAAATGATATATTAAGTGTCCAATAAATGTCTGCTAAATGAGCACATATAGAAACTTTAGCTTTTACATCTGTTTAGAATGAAGTTTTCTTCATTTCCTGCTAAGAATCAATTGTGTAAGTTAAGCAAATTTGTAACTTACAAATTGTAAGTTAAGTAATTTCTAAGAAGCAAAGTAGGACATGACATTTCTGTCTATGGGTACAATAGGTCATTGGGGGAGAGTGGGCTTGTTGCTGTGGAGAGGAAGGATGGAGGTTTACCTTGTTCTCTGTGTGTTCAGCTTTGAGGAAGGCGGCAGGAGAAAGTGTGGCCAGTACTGGCCTTTAGAAAAAGACTCTCGGATTCGATTTGGCTTCCTCACGGTGACCAATCTAGGCGTGGAGAACATGAACCATTATAAGAAAACAACACTAGAAATTCACAACACAGAGGTAAATCCAGGTTTCTCTTTATTCCTTTGAAGCTAGGGCAGAACTCTTTCTGTAAAGAAAGAGTAATATTTCTACAAGTAATATGTAAGGTTCCAGGCAGGTTATGTTTTCTTTTTTCCCTTGGTACCAGGGATTGAACTCAGGAGTACTCGACCACTGAGCCACATCCCCAGCCCTATTTTGTGTTTTATGTAGAAACAGGGTCTCACTGAGTTGCTTAGCTCCTCACTGTTGCTGAGGTTGGCTTTGAACTTGTAATTCTTCTGTCTTAGCCTCCCAAAGTGCTAGGATTATAGATGTGCGCCACCACACCTGGCTATATGCTGCTTTTTTTCTGGGAACAAAATGAGAATATTCAACTCAGAGCCAATATAGTAATATTATCTCAACATAACAGTGGATCCCACAATACAGGAATTCTACCCTTTTCAAATATTTATTCCTTCCTTTAGGTTTGCAGTAGAGAAGCAGTTGTGGTAGATGGGAGCCCTTGGTAGGGTGTTGAGAATCTAACAAAGTCTGAGGTAGTCAGGGACAGACAGAAATTACCTCCTTAACTTTTGCATCATTTTTCCATCTAAGGAGCGGCAGAAACGCCAGGTGACCCACTTCCAGTTCCTGAGTTGGCCAGATTATGGTGTCCCTTCTTCAGCAGCTTCCCTCATTGACTTCTTGAGAGTGGTCAGAAGCCAGCAGAGCCTTGCTGTCAGCAGCATGGGAGCACGCTCCAAAGGACAGTGTCCTGAGCCACCCATTGTGGTACACTGCAGTGCAGGCATTGGCAGGACGGGTAATGTACCTGATTTACCTCTTGGTATATCCCCAGGCATTAGGGGTTGGGAGGAAGAATAAAGGTGTTTGACCACATTTGTGATTGCAAAAAGAACTCATTTGATCCCTTGGTGGTAATTTGCTATGAAAATTGCTCTTTAATGTCCTTTTGGTTATCCCTAGTGTTAGGTGCTGGCCAGAATATATACTTCATAAACCAAGCCCACTGGAGATTGAAGGTTTATACTTCCCATGGCCATGGTTATCTGCTGACCCTGAAACCTTATCTTCACCGTCACTCTGGGTATCCCAGAGAGCTTAGCTGAGTTGCTACTTCCTTCACATTCCCTTCTTCCAGCTGGGTTCCCACCCTATGCTGGATTTGCTAGTCTGGAAGTCAGTTAGCAGCTTTTGCCTTAAGGGAATGTACACTGCAAGAACTCCTGGCCTTTCTAGTTCACAGGTCCCTTTGGGAGAAAGTTATGAAGGATAGATTTGTGTTAGGCCTCTGTGGAGAAGATACAGAGTGTCTGGAAATTGAGTGTGGGAGTACTGTCACTTTGTCCTAGATTGAAGCAGACATTCCTTATTGTCACCTACCTTACTTATCCTGTTGACCGCATGTATGTCCTGAGAGACAAGAGGCCTTTGCTTTTCTCTGGCCTTCAACACTCTGTGACCTCCTTGAGTCCTCAGGTCTGAGGACATCTGGCCTCCTGCCATGAGGCACCTTACCTTTGATTTTACTCATCCAATCCTGCCTGGGTTACTTGGTAGAGGGAGGGAGATAAGAGAGGCAAACCAGATGTGACCTTTTCCTTCTTTCTTCAGGTACCTTCTGCTCACTGGACATCTGCCTGGCACAGCTGGAGGAGCTTGGCACCCTTAATGTATTCCAGACAGTGTCACGCATGAGGACCCAGAGGGCCTTCAGCATCCAGACCCCTGAGCAGTACTATTTTTGCTACAAAGCCATCCTGGAGTTTGCAGAGAAAGAGGGCATGGTGCCCTCCGGCCACAGTCTGCTGGCCAAGGAGGGTCAGTAACTGTCCTACAAGTCTCCTACCTGCTGGCCAGCCTTCCTTAAACTACCCTGGACACCGCTGAGCCTATAGGTTGCCATCAGTTATGCTGAAGCCATGGATCAACCTCTTTCTCGTGTCTCCTGGCGCACGTGTTGCACGCAAGGCAGCCTTTCCCTTTGGCTAGGTAGATGTGGTAAAATTGCCACTAGAAAGGGCCAACAAAAATGTGTTCTTAATTCCTAGCACCTGCTATCGAACTGTGCCTTATTAAAACCAAATTGTGGCTATTGATTTTTGCCAGGGGCCCTGAGGTAAGTGGGGAAGGAAACTCCCTCCCCCTTTCCCAATGCCATTCTTTTTCTGGAGGTCTCCTCTCTTTCACTCCTTCCCTTTGCTAGGATTTGATGGGGAGGTTTGTGCTCAGAGAGCTTGACCAAGTTACATAATCTAGAGATTGTCCTGAGTGCCAAGCACGTTTATACATAGGGCGTGTATTCTGATCCTTTCTGTCATTCTGTCTGTGTGTGTGTGTGCATATGTACACTTATGTGTATGGGTCCATATGTATGTGTGTATAAATATATATTATATGTGATAATATGGTCATATCCTATAAATACATATACACACAGATACTCTTTGTAGACATTTCTGGGGTTCTGTGTTACAGTTCAGGAGTCCTTGCTTCTTAGATCTTGCTGTTTATCCTGGACTATCTGGGGTTGGGGATCATGGCTCCTATTTTCAGACATCACTGATGGAAGAGGACACACATGCATCTCCTCCATACTTTTGCCACAGGCCCTAATCCTTAAGTAATGACTTCTTTCCTTTTGGATTCTGCCTGTTAGAGCCAAGAATACTGGTTTTTGGTGACACTGATTTAATTCAGCATGAATTGTCCTTATCTAACAGTTTTTCTCTGTTTACTTTGCTGATTTGGGGAACAGACCTCCACTGTGATTCCAGATCCTGTCTTTTCTCTCACTACCCCAAGTGGAGGACTGGAGGTAGAGATGAATTCACTTAGCATTTAGAGCCAAAAGCAATCGGTACGAAGCCTAAGAGGAAAAAAAGGGAGCCCAGGTATTTGAGAGAGGTACCTACTGTGAGAATCCCTTCCTGGGAGAACAAGTTTGGGTCCCTTTTTCTTTTATTGGAAGGTTCCTTTCCTTATACAACGTGGCCCTGTCTACTGAGATGCTCATCTCTCCATGCCTACTAAGTTTGCCAGACCTTAGAGCTCAAAATGGGTGGGTCCTGTGCCAATAAAAAGCTTAAACCTTTGGCTGGGTGAGATGGTCCCCTGCAATCACCCTCAAACTCTTCCTACCCAACCTGTTCCTGCCTGCTCCTAGCCTACGCAGCCCGATGTGCCAGGGATGGAATCAAGAGCCCCCAACACTCAACATTCCCAAGAAAAACCCTGGAACCTCCAAACTTCGTCCCCCATTACAGAAGATGAGGTTGGCAGCTGATCAAACCTCAATGATTTTATACTGTAATAAGCTCTTTGAATGTGTATATTCTTATTTTTTACAATCATTTCATTTTGTATTTAACATCAATGGACTGAGTCAGATTCAGAAAATAATTGTAATGTTCATATTCAATATCTTACAGTGATACAGTTTTGTATTTACATATAAATATACCAACATGATCAAACCCTTTTAGCTTCATCAATTTAGTGGGCTGGGAAGGTGAGGAGGGATTCAGGAACTGGTCTGGGACGGATGGGGAGGTAGGTAGATACCCACAGCTTCAGTATCTGAGCCTCAGTTCTGAGAACCACCTACCTTGTCTATAGGCCATCACTTTAGCTTTACGCAAAGAGACCAGCACCAAATTGAGTCCTTGGCTGTGTGTGTGCTAAGCCCAGTGTTAAATGCTTTGTCCCCCATGACCTCACTGAAACCTTATAGCATTCCAGTGAGATATTACCTTCTCTCCCTTCTCCTATCCACCCGTCTCCCATTTCTGTATAAATGAAGAAGGTGAGGTCCAGATGGAAATAGTGATTTACAGTGATTTTCTCTAGAATTGGAGCTCAAGTTGGTCTGCTTTACAAAGTCTTTGGTCTCTCCACTGTGTAGGAGATGAAATAGTGTTAATCTTTAGAGACTAGAGTTTTAGATTTGTTTGTTTTAAGCTCTCCTTCCAGAATATAAGCAGTTCTTAAAATCTAGGTAGATGATCTTACACCCATCCTCCTTATAATGGATTAGACAAGTGACAGGTTGCTGATTTAGTTCTCCCAGACAAGATCTCCTGGCATGTTCTTTAGTTTGCAAAATACCGAAAGGGTCATTCTCCCAGGGAAACTGATTCTTATGGGAAGATCTGGAGTCATTTGCATCTCTATCTCAGAATGGAACCAGAAGTTTTGTCCCTATAGGAACACTTTCATACCTTGTAGCTACTTCCTGTTGGCCAGTGACAACATACCAAGCTGGGGCAGTTCTAGCCTAGAGAATGCAAATATTGGAGTGTTCCAAATGATAGTAGTAACTGCTAACATTTACTTATTGTTTACTCCATTCCAGGCACTGTTGAGAGTACTTTCCAGATATCCCATTCTCCACAACCATTTGAAGTAGGTATTGACAAAAGACAAAAATTGAAGCAGGAAAATTAATTGGTTACAGTTAAGAACCTGCAATCCAAAGAACCTATTCCACTAGATGCCCTCAAAGGATCTTTCTCCTGATCTGCCAACAAATTTTGCTTGATTTTCTTACTTTAATGAAGAGTTAAATGTATAGAACAGATTAAGCCAGTTCTTGCCCTGGATAAGCCTCTTTTTTAAAAAACATGTATACTTTTTTTTTTTAATTGGCGAGCGTCCATTCTTTTGGAGGCAAGCTAGTGTAAGAAGTGAACGTAGGTTCTTTGAAATCTGTTAGAAAGGTCAGGGGAATACATAGAATTGGTGGAATATGTAGGAAACAGGATTAATGACAAAAGGTTTGGAAGGTGTAATCTCAAACTGTCGTTTGTTTGAAGAGGCTATATAATCCATCTGCCCTGTAGATTCAGTTATGCACGAGTTCCTCATTGCAGATTACCAGTAGATGGTTTGAATGACAGAATGATCCAGGTTTGGGAACAGCTTACTAAGTTCACATCCCTGGCTCTGGAGAATTAGTTAATTGATGTCTAGGATCTTCAGTAAAACCTTGAGAGAAAAGAATTTAGTAGTGTCACTGCCACTCCTGTTTTTTGTTTGTAGTGAGGTTTTTGTTTGTTTTGTTTTGTTTGTGATTCAGGAAATTGAACCCTGGGCCTTATACATGCTAGGCAAATGCTCTTCCACAGAGCCACAGAGCTACATCCCCAGCCACCCACTCCTTTTAAAATTCTATTTTAACAGAGGGTGTCCTTGAGTTGCCTGGGCTGGTCTGCAACTTCAGATCTTCCTGCTTCAGCTTCTTGAGTACAGGTATTGCAGGCATGCAAAAATTGCATCCAACTGCTTTTTTTTTTTTAAGTCAGTGTCTTGGTATGTTGCCCAGATAACTGGAACTACAAATACATACCCTAACCCTAACCCCTGGCTATAGCTTTTGCCAGCTAGAATCTGTTTGTGCTAGGAGGTACTAAAGAAGGTAAAGGAAGGAGAAGCCAGAGGAACCCTAGAATCTGTTCAGGAAGTCAAGGTTCTCACATAGGAGACTTAGTGAACAAAGCATGTTCAGAGGAGGCAAGTAAATTTCTGCTTCTGATTTGATTGCTGTTTTTTTTTTTTTTTTTTTCCTGACTTATTCTGACTAAATTCTAACTTACTCTGACATTCTCATGGTTTTTAATTCTTCAAGCACATGAGGTATTCCCACTATCCTCTCTTTTTGTGTTGCTCTCTTTATCCTGCCCTTCCCTCTCAACAAGGATGGAACTCCTAAGGTGAAGATGTCTCAGCATCTTAAGCCTAGGAGGCTCACCATTGTCAATCTTTATGTGACAATATGCAGGCATATGACACGAATAGGACTTTTTCTTGGGGGACTAGACTATTTTATTTAGCATGATGGCCTTAGGGACATATGGATTCTGCTCTCAAAGGATGCTTTCCATCTTTAGGGACAGCCAGACACACATAGAGAAACGCTTGTTACAAGTTGGAGACCTGAAAAAAGATGAGCTAAGACACTGGCTAGGGAGAAAAGCCCTCTTAGAGTGATAACTCTTCTGTGGCATTGAGTCTTAACCACTCAACCCAGCCAAGCCCTAGCATCCTAGCTTCTCTCTGTTGAAGAAGGAGGCTGCACTGGATGATCCTATTATGGTACTAGTTCTTTGTGAGACAGTGCAAATACCCATAGAGGAACCATCAGGCCCTCCCTTTGGATGAGTCAGCTCCCACTTGTACTCTCCTGTTTTAGCTTGTTTTCTAAATCTCCATTTTGAAGCTGTTGTCACTTTTTTATATTTCCTCACTTATCTTCCTTTTGGCCCCCAACTTAAATGGAAAATAGGCCAGGTCTCCCCTGTAATCTGTAAGACTATCCCCTAAGCCTTTAAGGTTTTCTTGTTGTTTCCTCTGAGAGCCAAGGAATGAACTGATCAGGGGGTCCCAGAGTGCCTCACCTGGGTCTTAGATTTTTCTCAGGCTTTGGTCACTTCTCATGGGTTACTGTTAGCTTACCCAGGGCAGGAATGAATGGTCCCACCAACCTGGGTGGTATCTGCCCCATAGTTAACAATCACACAACACTTGTGAATATCAAGTATTTGGGATGGTACTGCTGCTCTTCTATACAGAGAAGACAAGTCTTTTCCATGAATAGAAATCTAGCACTCAAACCTGTTTACTCTCCACCACTCTTTCTCCATAGCTGTCATAAATATTCTTACTCTTGTTTCAGCTAAATCTGTCATGCTGCAGTGTGAAAACCCCACATTTTTCAGGCAGAGGCTATGGGGGACATAGCTAAGTACACTAGAATCCTAACTAGGGGGTGTTGCATAGGACTGGGAACTGTGGTGCCTTTTCACCACTTTGTGTAATATGTTTCTAATAGTTGTTAGGACCATGATAATTAAACTAGGAAAGCAAGACAGGGAGATGTAGAGAGAAGGTAGTCACCACAGGTCTAGCAACCCTCCCTTGCTGCAGTTCACTTCCCTCTACTACTCCCCTGCATTAGAATCCAGCAACTTCTCTAAGTAACCTCAAGACTGGCCAGATGCATAGCAGAGCTAAGGGGGAGTCATCTTGTAGGATCATTGTTTTACTTCCTTGTTTTTTGGGTTTTTTTGTTTGTTTGTTTGTTTGTTTTTTAATGGGGTCTCACTCTGTTGCCCAGGCTCAAATTAAAAAATAAGGGCCAGGCCAGGTGCTGTGGCACACGCCTGTAAACCCTGCACTTTGGGAGGCTGAGACAGGAGAATCTCGAGTTCAAAGCCAGCCTGAGCAGCTGCAAGGTGCTCATGAACTTAGTGAGACCCTGTCTCTAAAACACAAAATAGGGCTGGGGATGTGACTTAGTGGTCGAATATTCCTGAGTTCAATCCCTGGTACAAAAAATAATAATAAGGGCCAGGCACGGTGGTGCACGCCTGTAATCTCAGCACTTAGGGGAGCTGAGACTGGAGAATTGCAAGTTCAAAGCCAGCCTCAGCAACGGAGAGGTGCTGAGCAACTCAGTGAGACCTTGTCTCTCCATAAAACACAAAATAGGGCTGGGGATGTGGCTCAGTGGTCGAGCACCCCTGAGTTCAATCCCCAGTACCAAAAAAAGAAAAAGAAGCTAGGGTTGTGACTAAGTGGTTAAGCACCCCAGGTTCAATCTCTGGTAACAAAAAAACCACAACCAGTGGAAATGGAGATACACTCAATGTGTCTGTAATTTTATTATTTTTAATTAATAGATTATTAGAACTTTTAGGTTTACAGAAAATAACAGTTCCCATGTACTCACTCTCCCTCAACCAGTTGCCCCTATAAGTAATATCTTGCATCACTGTGATATTTTTGTTTACAACTTTTCGGGTTTTGCTAAATGCATAATGTCATGTATCCAGCTCCTTGACTCAAGTGACTCAACCTCCTGCGTCAGGTTCTGCAGAAGGCAGGACTATGTATGTGTACCACCATGCTTGGCTTTCTTCCTTGACTTTTTAATTTTTTTTCTTCCTGGGGATTGTACCCAGGGGTGCTTTACCACTATGCTTTTGTATTTTGAGACAATTTCTCACTAAAGATCTCACTAAATTGCAAAGGTTGCCCTCAACTTTGTGATCCTCCTGGATCCTCCTAGATCAAAAATTTGGCATCACTAGGATTATAGGCATGCGCCACCATGCCTGGCCTTCCTTGACTTTTAATAAATGCCTCTTTACAGCCAGGCGTGGTGGCACGCATTATATTCTCAATGATTTGAGAAGCTTAGGCAGGAGGATCACAAGTTCAAGGCCAGTCTGAGCAACTTTCAGCCTATCTCAAAAAAAAAAAAAAAAAAAAAAAGACCAAGGATGTAGCTCAGTGCCCCTGGGTTTAATCCCCTTCATCCAAAATTTAAAAAGTAAAGACTAAACCATTTTTGTGGCCAGCAGCCAGGGGCTCCTGACTAGAGATGTCAAATTGGGACTTAGTTTTATTTTTAATTTTTGGTACTGGGGATCAAACCCAGGGGTGTTCTGTCTATGAGCTATATCCCAGTCTTTTTCATTTTATTTTTGAAACAGGATCTCACTAAGTTGCTAAGGGCCTCATGATGTTGCCAAGGCTGGCCTGGATTTTGTAATCCCCTGCCTCAGCCTCTAGAGTCACTGGGATAGAAACCTCAGTGCTTATGCTGCCCCCTCAACTCACTAAAACAAAGTCTACCTTTATTTCCTGAATAAGATTTTGAGCAGGGGCTGGCTTAGTGGTAGAGCACTTGCCTTGCATGAGTGAGGCACTGGGTTCGATCCTCAGCACTACATAAAAATAAAGATATTATGTCCATCTACAACTAAAAAAAAAAATTAAAACTTGTGTAATCCCAGCAGCTCAAGAAGCTGAGGCATGAGGATCACAAATTCAAAGCCAGCCTCAGCAACTTTGCAAGATCTTCTCTTAAAAATGAAAAAGGGGTAGGAATGTGACTCAGTGGTTAAGTGACCCTGATTTCAATCCTGGTACCAAAAAAAAAAGTCATTAAGTCAACTTGTATACAAAAAGCAACACTTTGAAAACATAAAGTCTGATAAATTGGTGAAATTTTTATATTTTCCTGATTTAGACACAGGAGTAAACTAAATTTTTAGTGAAGGAAAGACATTTCAAGGCAGTGAGGAGTAGCAGTCTTTAAATCTATTAAAATATTCCTAGTTCCCAAAGCTACCCAGAAATCAGAAATAGAATATATACAACCTAAGCCAGCAGGTTGCAAGAGAGATAGAGTTTATTCACATAGTGGAATTGTTTAGTCCTTTAGGCCCGCTCCAGGACTTCTATTTTTTTATTTTGATACCAGGGATTGAACCCATAGGCACTTAACTACTAAGCTATATTCCCAGCCCTTTTTGAGACAGAGTCTCGCTAAGTTGCTTAGGGCCTCTCTAAGTTGCTGAGGCTGGCATTGAACTTGCTGTCCTCCTGCCTTAGCCTCTGAGTCGCTCAGATTACAGGCGTGTGCCACCATACCTGGCCTAAATATCTTAATCACCATCTACCATGAGTACCCTAAAGACCTGTGAATGAGTTCTTTTTGTGAATGAGGGAGTGCATGTGTGTGATGCCTGTGAGATAGACGGAGGATGTCAGAGGTGTAACAGTTTGGATTTTATGTGTAATGAGTTGAGGGTGTGTATGTGGTTAGGAGACAAATCTTGCTTCTTTGAAGATAATTTTCTGGAAGGGGTCATAAATTATTTAGAATACTTTGGGGACAAACTGCTCTTGGAATTAGGGAGGTTAGGAGTGTGAAGCAAGAGGGGATGCAGGGTGTTTTCTCAAGGCCACAACATGGATCACCAGCCTGAGTGTATAAGGAGACAGCTATGGAGGGGGAGAGTGGACACAACTCAAATTTACCTTGATTGACTTCACATGGGCAAGTCATTGAGCTCGGAGCCTGAGTTTGCTTATGTGTAAATAAGGCTAATAGTCTGTAACTCATAAATCCTATGGGAAATTTCACACACAAGAGTCCTGGGAATCACAACTCCAGTGTGGTTTGTCTATGGAGGATCCTCAGATCCATTCAGTTTTGTTCTCAGTAGTACAGTGGGGAGGGAGGAAGGATGGGTGCAACCCTCAATGCAGCCAGAGGGACAATGTTCACAAATCAAATTCATTTTTACCAAGTGTCTGAGACTTGGCTGTGTTGTGCAGATGTCAGTGTACTGAGCCAGAAACAATCACTGGACTTCTTCCAAAGGGCCTCTTGTGCTTGACTTCAGTGAGCCCTGGGGGCCCAGAGGTGAGTTAGACAGAATGGCTGTCCTGGAGCAGCTCAGTCTGGGAGGGTGTTTAGAAGGGTGGGAAGTGTCGGCAAAGTCTGGTTTTCTGATTGAGGTAACAGGGTTTCAAATCCTCCACAAATAACTTCATCTATAGCACACCACTTGTTGCCCAGGGTCACAGCCAAATGCTCGGATCTCTGGCCTTCACAGAAGCACAGGACTTCATCAGATGATAGAGTACATTTTATCACATTTGATCCTCCCCAACAGGGCAAGGATTCCGATGTTATCCTCTTATACAGGAGAAGAGGCTGATTCACAGATGATAAGGGACTAAATGAGAACCAGGGATTCAACATCCAGACTAGTGTTCTCAGGGCTGGGAGTGTGACCCAGTGATAGAGCACTCACTTAGTATTCATGAGGCCCTGGGTTCAAATCCCCAGCCCTGCAAAAAAGCAACCAGACTAGTGTTCTTTCTGCCCTCCTGCTCTGCCTGATATCACATTAACACAGCATCTGTTATGCCTACACCTAAGGCAGAGTCCCTTGGGAAACAACAGGAATCTGAAATGGGGATCCAGATTCCAGGGAATTCTGTCCTGATATAGGACAGTGTGGCCCTCACCCTAGGGCCACACCCATAGGACTACCATGGCTCTGGTGGCCCCCTACTGAATACATACTCCTTATCTCCTGGCCTTTCTCCTCCATACCCTTTCCTTCAGCGATCCCACCAAGCTACCACTCATATTCCAGTCTCTAGTTCCAGGTAGAATGACCCACTACTCTCCTCAAATTAGCACTTTTTCCCACTTGCTTCTCTACTTAGTGGCAAGCTTCCCATATGGACTCTGAATGAGGGAAGGGTCAATAGGTACTCTATTACCACCCTCATTTCACAGGGAAACTGAGGCCCAAAGGAAGGGATTTATCTTAGACTATAATACCATACTAAGTGTAGAAACCTCTTCCTCTTCCCACAAAATTCCACAGTTGCTTCTTTCCCTTACTACCCACATTGAATCAGTCAGTCACTGCCCTCGAGCCTTTCTCAAACATGGCTCTCTTTTTTAGTCTTCTTATCCATTGCTACTGTCCTGGTCAAGTAGTCATTACATGCCACCTGAATTATTGGGACACTCTTCTATCTGGCAGGCCTGCATCCTTAGGATTCTAAGACCCTTCACATTCTCTATATCATACCTTATATCCACACTAACTTTCTTCAGTGTCTCAACAAGCAGTGTTTCTTGTTCACACCGTGTGTGCCCTGGCTCTAGACTCTGCTCTCTTGAACACAGACATGTGGGGTGCCCCCAAACCCACAAACTCCTTTTGTTTGGAAGTTAGGATAAACAGCAAATGATGCACAGAAGGGTTTGACTCAGATTTGACTTGTAGCCTGCCGAAGGTGAGGAACACTCTGGATTGGGTGATTTGGGGGGAAAAAAGAAAACTTTTTTCCTCAAACCTATTCCTCTCACAAGATGTATGTACATCAGTATTCTCCAAACCTGCTATTTAAACAGCCTCTGTACCTGCTTTGCTCACTCCACCCTCAGAACCCATCCAGCTGCTAGGTAGAATGTTAAACATTTTATACCATAGTTCTGGACCTATGGTCCTATGACCATGCTGCTGGCACATTCTGTGCAAGTCCAGAATTTTCGCCAAGTTTTTAAGTCTTTAACTGGTTTCATCCTTCAAAGCCTGATTTTCATTACTAAAGCAACATTTGAAGTTTTCTATCTATTCCTTTGTGTCCTATACTGAAAATAACTTGCCCCTTCATTTCTGTCTGATAAAATCTTTCAGAACTCATATTGAATGCAACTTCCTCCAGGAAACCTTTTCGTTTTCTTTGGCTGTAAAGAATCTCCCTTCTCTGGTCTCCTAAGGGTGTCTTATTTACATATACATTCCAGACTTGCTCCAATTCCTTTGGCATCTGTTTCCTCTACTGGATCTAGAGCCCTTGGAGGGTACAGTGTGCATCTCAGCCAGTGTATAACTGCTCCCAGCAGCAGGTACAGTGGGAATGTTAGCCTTGCCCACACTAAGTGCTCATACAAGTGCCTGTTGCCCTGGATGCAAGGCTTCCCGATGGCATTGCTCATTTTTAGGTGCCTCACAACGTGGGCCCGACACAGGTCACACAGCCTGAGAAGTCTGGACATTCCAGCCAGTCGCTAGGGTGCTACGCTTCTCCCTACCCAGCTTCAAAGGGGTTGTGTACGTGAAGGAAAAGGGGGTCCGGTAGCCCCGCTGGCACCTCCTCAGTTTCCACCCTGCCGATCTCCGATCCCTGAAGGCCTTCTTGCAGTCCCACAGCTTCAGGAAAACTCGAGTCGGCGGTGCGCGAGATACGGGTTCCTCCACCACGGTTACGCCTCCCACTTGCGGCTGGTTTAATTTATTTATTTTTATTTTTTCTTTGGAGGGAGGGGGCGTTCAATGAAGGGGAAGAGGCGGGGCGAGGTGAGGAGGCGGGCAGAGGGTGACTGACGTGAACGCCAGGGAGCCAATGGCCCGTGGGGGGCGTTCCCCTCCATTCAGTACTCCTCGCCTGGCTCGGAAGGTATGTTAAACAGCTGCTTTTAATTTGGTCCCCCCAATCTCCGGCGTTTGGGGGGCTAGTTCGCCAGCCTTCCGCTTTGGCTGGCCTGATGTGGTGTGGGCGCTGAGGGTCCTGGGACCCGGCAGGGGGAGGCTCGGAGTCTCGCAGCCGAGGTAGGCGAGGGGCAGGCCAGGAAAGAGTCTTGGTGCCGCCCGCTCGCCAGTGTATGTGTTTCCAAGCCCGGCTGGAGCTGAGGGGAGGGGGTCCGCCCGGCCTGGGGTCGCCCGTGCGCCGGCCGCGCCGCCTAGTTTATTTCACCCAGCAGTCAGTTTCGGTAGGTTTCGGCGGCGCACTGGGGATTGGGGTCGACAGGAGGTCCTCCGTTCTGGTTAGGCTTTTTTTTTCTTTTTTAAAGAAAATTTTTGTAAAGAAGAGAGGTTCTGTACACTGACTGGAACAGAGGCCCGGCTGCGGCGCGCGGGCTCGGCAGGGGGCGGCGGCCCGAGCTCGGTCGGCCGGGCCCACTGAGCCAGTGGCGCCCGGAGTTGGTCGAGAGCTGGAGTTAAGCAAGCGAGCCGCGGCCCGCCGCTTTCCCGGCTAACCGCGCCAGCGAGGGCGGCAGCCGCCGGAGGGTTTTGTTTCTGCCGGCAAACTTGTCGGAGGGGGCGGTGGGCGCGCTCGGAAGAGGCGCGGGCGCATTGGGCCCGCGGTTGTTAAGGACTCTGGGGGCGGGGGCAACGCCGGACTTGCGGGGGGGGGTATTGGGGGTGGGAGAGGTTCCGGAAAGAGCCGTCTGCACCTCGCCACTAGCCCAGCGTGCCGTTTTAGGCTCCCAGAACTCCAGGGCCATGGCAGTCGAGCCGAGTCCGTCAGGCCACGGGCCGGCACAGAGCTCAGGCCGGGAGTGTGGAAAATCTCCAGGAACTCGGCGGATTCGACTCGCAGCCTCAGCTGATCCCCTTGCAAACATGGAGCTGCCTCCTTCCCCGCCCACCCCAAGGCGGCGGCGGCGACGACGGCGGCAACAGCGGCGACTGCCGCTCCGTTCCCCTCCCCCGTCCGTGCCGGACTCCCGCTTTCCGCACCGTGCCGCTGCGGGCTGCAAGACCCTGGAGGAGGCGGGGGCGCGGGCTAGTATGCGCGCCCACAAGGGGGGGTGGCCTGAAAGGGGCAGTGAAGGTCGGAAACTGGGAAAACAGTCTCCACGCTCAGAATCGGGAAAAGGAAATGCATCAGCGGGCGGGGAGGGGCGCGGGGGGCGCGCCTGTCAGCGGGGATGGCGGCCGCGTTTGGAGAGGCGGAGCACCGGCGTCTGGCGGCGCAGCGACGGGACCAGAAGCTAGGAACCACTCCTTGGAGTGCGGGTCTGCCCCTGCTTCCACTTCTCGGCCCAGACTGTTTACTATCTACTCCGCCGGTGGCTTGTGCAACCGGCTAGGAGAGGACCCGTGGGGCGGGGCTGTTTCCTCTCTTACACCCACCCCAGGCTCCTCCAGGGGCCCCGCCTCCTCTTGTCTTCCACTGGTTGGGAGAAAGTCCCTTTTTCCCTTCTCGGATATGGATTGGATGGCGTTCTCCTGAGCTCCGCCTATCGGGAGGCCGGACTGGAGTTTAAGTTGCAAGGATTTTTTTTCCCGGTGAAGGGCGGAGGGAGGATTCTCTTGGCTGACGTGAGTCGCAAGGTCCCGCCCCTACATTTGGTTGGAGGAATGGCTAAGCCCGCCTCTCCCGCAGAGGGAGCTTGGAGGGGGAAGTCCAGCCCTGTTCTCCGCCCCTCTCCCTTCGCTTGTGAGCGCGCTCTGCACATGTGTGAGGCCCGCCTAGCTCCTTCGAACTGCCCTCCCGCCCGGAAGTCCTAAGACTCGGCGCCCTTGGCGAGGGGGGCGGGGAGATCCGAGGAGGCACACAAAGATTCCTCTGAGGCTCGAGATCTGGTAGACTTCGGGGTGACTGAAGCTTGGGGATTATGGGGTGGAGTGGATTTGGGCCGCGTAGCTCTGGGTTTCTTGAGGCGTTGAGATGAAGGCGTGGGATCTCCCCTCTCGGGCCAAGGAGAAGTACTACATTTATGTGGTGGCCTGGCTGTTTCCGCGCTCCTTAACTTTCCAGAGCTTAAAAGCTTGAGAAGGTTGCTGATGATAGCTTTGTCTTTTCTGCCCTGAGCAAGGCAGCCGCGTCATTAGTTGGCTTTTTCTAAAGCACTGACAACCTAAGTTTGAAACCTTAGGCAAAATCCAGGGCAGCCCGTCCCCTGTGGTCAGGGGATATCGGGGCGGCCTAATTTTGGCAAGGGTTCAGAGTGGTTTTTGATGTCCAGGTGGGAGTGCATGCAGTAGTCAGTCTAGGAGAGGAAAGCGGCGGGGAGTTAAAAGTTAGCTTTTGGTCAGTTCTGGAGTATTGCTTCCTCATAACCTCCGAGAGGTTATGAGGCTCCGAGGACCACCTGGGGTCGCTTTCTTTAGTCTTTACTTTTTAGTGACTTCTCCCGAGGTTACTGGCGAGAGGCTGCTCCCACCTGTCGGCCACTCGTGGAGTTCACGACTCATCGCTGTGCCCTCGCGGCTGAAAGCCCTCCTTGGAAGTCAGACCCACCTGTTGCCAGCGCTGGGTTTTGGCCGTCTCCGCGGAATTGCGGAAGGACGACAGTACTGGACCTAAGAATTGAGTTCACTGGGTTCTGTCTCTTTTGGACGAACTCGTCTCGGTTGGGGATGTATCTGTTTAGCTGGAGAGAGCGGGAAGACTAGTCCCGCCCCCTCTCCTGGTGCTGCGAGTGTCCCCCAAAGCAAGGCCAGTCAGCTTCTGGCCCAAGCCCTATTTGGTTAATAAATAAAACAACTAGGCATCGCAGGCACTTTTTCTATTTGTATGTCGGAGGCATTATTTATACACAACCTAGGCACTGCCATTAGCACACCTTGGCTAGGATGAGGTGAACAGCTCCTTTTTTTAAAAAATAGGATCTCGACGTGTTGCCTAAGCTGGCCCAAAGCCCTGGGTTCAAGCGATCTCTTGCCTCAAACCTCCGGGGTAGCTGGAACTACACACGCTGGCCGTGGACAGCCATTCTTAGCTTTTGACCCCAACCCTGAAATTTTTATCCTTTCTCAGTGTGAATATGTGAAGGTTCATTTATGCCATGGCCTGTTTTGGTCTTTCCCTCTGCATCTTAGTTCCTCGAGTCTGAGGATGCCTCCAGATCTGCCTTAGAGATCGCTAATACATTTGGCTCCGCCTCCCGGAGACCTGCCAGGGCGGTGGCTTTTAGGGGCCGCCCTTTTGGTTATCTCCGCCCTTTTAGGACTACATATTCAGGTTCTGGGAGTGTCGGAGTTAATATGCAGCCACCCCTTACGTAGGGGTGGCAACCCCCCCGGGTGGTTTCTCGGCTTGGGCTCCAAGCCTTAGTTAAATACTCTACTTATTGAAAGGAGCTGCAGTCTACTCTAGATATTTGTGCTTTCAAGGAGTCAGCGTGTATAATTGTAGAGATAACTGGGTGGGAAGGATGAGGCTCATTGTTTTGGTAAGGGAGTCCTTCACAGTGGTAATGTTACCGCCTTTCCCCTTCAGATCCCAGGGCCTCGGGTCTCGGCTGCTAAGCTCGTTGTCACCTCCTGTCCCAGGCCTTGGAACTCTGAGCTTCACTCTCTAGTGTAAACATTCCACAAAAGGACTGCTCAGGTTCAGCCTCCTCGCGCAGGGCGGAATCAGCTCCTTCCTGGATGGGCGCGGTGTCCAATGGAGGTTCTTACCGGCGTCAAGATATCCAATCCGATTCTTGGGGCGGGGCCTGCCCGGCAGTGTGGTAGGAGGAGCTTGTTTCACTTACAGACATTTTACCCTGTATCGGTTACTTACCTTCCTGGGGCGGTGGGAGAGCCAGAGGTAGCCTTCCAATGCAATGACCGGCGGAGGCGGGAGCCGATTTCTTAGGCCTGTAGCTGAGTCTGTACGGGGCGGGCTATTTTGTGTTCTCCAATGAGACTTGAGGAGCTTCCCTGTTTCCTCCAATAGTATTGCGCCTTGGGGGTGGGATTCAGCAATCTGTCTCCAATAGGCGGGGTTGAGTTAGGGACGCTCCCCGCCAATAGGGGCGTGGAGAAGGTGAACAGCTCCCCCTCCCCTCACAGCCGAGGGGGAAGGGGCGGGACGTCGGTAGGCGTGGCTCAGTGATTGGTTAAGCCTTTGACGGATAGATAATGTGTCCTTTGGTGGAGCGAAGCTAAGCCTTCCCTTGGCGGGGCGGGCCGGGGGAGTGGGCGGGATTTCCCGGGTAACAGAGAAGCGGCCGCGGCGGTAGAGGCGGCGGAGACGGTTTCTCCATCTTCCCCCCTCCCCTTCCCCCCTCGGAGTTTCCCTCCCTCCCTCCCTCCCTCCTTCCCAGTCTGGGCACCAGGGCCTGTGACCGCTTCGTGAGAGGAGAGGAGGCTGCCAGTCCGCTTCGGCGGGCCTGTGCCCCGCGCCGTTCTCGGGGCCTCCCCGCTTAGTGCGAGGCTCACGCCGAGAGGGACACGCAGTGCTAGGCGGCCAAAGGAGCTTTGCGGTGAGAGCACGCTGGGTCGGGCTCCAGGCGGCAGCCTGGGTGGCGGGTAACGCGGGACTTGAGGGTGTGTATTTTTAGGGGGGGCTGACCTCCTCGGCTTCCCGTAGAGCAGACGGGCGGGAGGTGTGTGGATGTGTGAGGGGGGCGGGGGGCGGAGCGGGGCAGCTCTCCGTGCGGGAGGGGGAGGAGAGCGTAGTCCCGGTGCGCGCGGAGGGGGCGGGCTCTCGCGCCGCCGCTCAGAGGCGGGGCTGGCGCGCGCGTGCGATGGTGGAGAAAGGGGCGGGGCCGGCGCGCGCTAAATGGTTTCTGCGACAAGCCACCCCCTCCTGTCCTCCGACTGGGCGGAGCCTTGGGCTGGCTGCCGCCCTCTGCCTCCTAGGGTAGGGGGACGGGAAAAGGGTCTCTAGCTTGTAGCCTCTGGGCGCGGCAGGGAGGCGGTGTGAAGTCTGCGTTCCTCCGCATTCTCGGGATCCTGTTGGCCGGAGGGGCCGTCCAGAACGCCGATGCCACTCCCCTTACACCCCCCGCCCCGGGTTCCGCCTCCTTGGCAATGAGGCGGTGCTCGGGAAAGCCCGCTGTCCGCTCTGGCTGGGAGTTGCGGCGCCTAGATCTGCCCCGCCCCAATGTCTCGGTGGGTGGGAGGGGCCCCTATTGCCTGGAAGCTGTGGAGAGGTATCAGGACTTACTCCTGTGGCTCCGCCATGCCTTCTGCCCAGGGCACGAGGGCCGGATGTCAGAGCTGTTGTCTCTGCTTTGCTCCATGCAGCGTGGATGGCACTGCACATCTAGGAGAGTGGGAGTGTGGCCACTGCAACTTCTTTCTTGGTTGTAATTATTGGGACAAGGTGCTCAAGGTCCTCTCCGGAGTGTCTGCGGTCGAGTGCGGCTGGTGCTATGACCATGCTTCAGCGGCGGTGGTGTGGGGGAGGGGCGGAGAGTCCTCTGGGACAAGAAATGTGGCCCGGGACAACCTTTCCTGGAGTTCCCTTGATGTTCAGTTGCTGTGGCCGTACGGAGCGGCGCTTCGTTTGCACCAATGGGATGGTGGGTTGGTAGGTAGACTTGGCGACTGTTTTGATACCTTAGGACTTTAAATCCAGTTAGCCATGCAGAGGCAGAAGAAGCTCTTCACAAGGCTGATGGTGTTTACTACACGAAGAGTCGGATTTACATTTCAATCTCTTCAACTGATCTGTTTATGAAAGGTTATGATTTTTTAAAAATTAATCTTATTTTTGTTTTTTGGTGCTGGGGATTAAAACTAGGATATGTGCTAAGCACTAGCTTTACCACCAAGGTTCAGTGCCAGTCCCCATGTTTTTAAATTCAAACTTTGAATAAAATGCCGTGGTTTTCAACAATTGCATTGTTTAATGCTGTCACTGTATAGATGGTTCTGATACATAAACATAGCTTCACAAAAAATAAGGTGCAGTGTAGGTAACTACAGGTGAAAGTCTTCTCTTCCTGGTTTTATGTAATTGTCTTAGGTCATTTAGGCCTTTTTTGTTAGGCTATTAAGCCTAATGTTGTTGCCCTTTTTTTAATAAAGAGAGTAAGGTGAAGTCTGGACTAAGGAAATCTTTCTATAACTCCTGTAGCATTGCCCTATAACCCTTTGTTGGAGAGTTGCTCTAGGATATTGCAAATTTAATGTATAGGTAACCACATTAGGTGAGGTTTTTGCTTTGGTTTTGATAGAAGCTCTTTCCCTATTAAGAGAATTACTTGTTTTTGACATTTCTCATGAGAAAGTAAGCATGGAATCATTATATAATGACTTTGAGTGAATCTCTGGTTAATTAAACTGGAGTTAAATTCTAGATATGTGCTTTGCTCAGTAGGGATTGAAAATTTGGTGTCCTGTTTAAGATCTGAACCCAGGTAATATGGTTTGAGTCTCTTAACCCTATACCTCAGTTGCCTGTGGTCTAAGTTTGGGGAATAAAGAAGGAGCAGTGTGCTTTTTAAAAAATTTTAAATGTGGCAAAATACACATAATGTAAAACTCCCATGTAAATCATTTTTAAGTGTATAGTTTAGTGCTGTTAAATGCATTTACATTGTTTTGCAGCCGTTACCACCATATCTTTAGAATTGTTTTATTTTCCCCAACTGTAACTCTGTACCCAAGAAAAAATCTCTCCTTCAATCTCTCCCAGTGTTGGCTACCACCATTCTACTTTTTCTCTAAATTTCACTGCTCTAGGTACCTTACGTAAGTGGAATCATAACACTCTTTGACATTGTGACTGGCTCATTTTACTTAGCATAACGTCCTCAAAGTTCATCCATGATGTAGCATGAGTCAGAATTTTCTCACTTTTAAAGGCAGAATAAGATTCCATTGTGTATGTATATGCCACATTGTTTATTCATTTACCATTGGACAATGGGACTTCCCACCCTTTTTGCTTTGATTAATAATTCTGTTACAAACATAGGTGTATAAATATCTCTTCAAATCCTTGCTTTCAGTTCTATTGGATATATACCCAGAAATGGAATTACCAAGATCATTTGGTAATTCTCTGTTGAATTTTTTTTTTTTTTTTTTGCAGCTAAAAAAATATTTTAAAAAAAGAAACCTAGCTCTGAAGCAAAGAAGAAACAAAAACAAAAAACCCTACTCACCCTAAAATCCAGCTTTAAGCATGGCTGGATCTGGGTGATCCCATGTTCCTAACTCTCTGAGGCTATTTTTCTCCCATTGGGGCATAGGTCACTCCCGGCAGCTCCAGATGCAAATTCCTCTGTTGAATTTTTTTGAGGAGCTACTAGTGTACTCCCCCCCCCCCCCCCCCCGTAGCAGGGATTGAAACTAGGGGTGCTTAACCACTGAGCCCATATCCCCACCCCTTTTTATTTTTTATTTTGAGACAGGATCTCACTAAGTTGCTTAGGGCTTCGCCAAGTTCCTGAGGCTGGCCTCAAGTTTGGGATCTTCCTGCCTCAGCTTCCTGTGCCACTGGGATTATAGGGGTGCACCGCTGCACCTGGCACTAGTATGCTTTTACAAGTTGGTTTGAGGAGAGAAATTGGGACTCAGATTCTAAAAGGTGAATTGACTCAACACCCATTTCTAACCTGCTTGTTTCCAAGAAATTAACATTCTTATAATGAAAGACAGGCAAATACTTTTTACTGCATATCAATTAATGGTGGGTGCCATAAGGTTCAATTACAAAGTGTTTAAGGATTTCAGAGGTGGGAGAATCTATCTTGGAGGTGGAGGAAGAGGATTCATTGCATGAGAAACAGGAGGTTGCAGTCTGACATCATACATCCTCTTGAAGTGAGTTGTTAAATGTCCTTGGACATCTCAAAGTGCCCCTGGAGATCACTTTAGGAATGTTAGAAGGAGTAGTATCATGTTGAAATTGAATTCTCTCATAAAGTCACTCTTGCAGTATTTGTAAATTACACCATCTTCATTTTGCAGACCTGATCCTTTCTCGTACTTTGGGGGTTATTTAGGAATCACATTAAAGAAATTGTGGATTTGGCAAGTATGTGCCTGATTATGGGAGCTACCCCAGCCTTGACTGGAAGAGAGAGATGATGTATAATATATGCATTATATATCCAGTGGCCTACTTGATGTTTCCTCTTGAACAAACTAATTAGAATTCTTGACTCTTCTTTCTCACTTTTTCATATGTGGCACGTCCCAAATCTTATTTGCTCTATTTTCAATGTGTTATGAAGTTTTGGATCACTTAGTATCCCTACTTCCCCTACACCCTCAATCAGTGTCAGTAGAGTCCCTAGCCTTTTTTTTTTTTTTGGTCCTGGGATTGAACTCAGGGGTACTCAACCAATGAGCCACATCCCCAGCCCTATTTTGTATTTTATTTAGAGACCGAGTCTCACTGAGTTGCTTAGCACCTCGCAGTTGCTAAGGCTGGCTTTGAACTTGCAATCCTCCTGTCTCAGCCTCCTGAGCCACTGGGATTACAGGCATGTATCACTGTGCCCGGCTCTGTTTGCTTTGTTATTGCCCCTCTTTAGTCTGTTCTCAGCACAGCAACCCAAGTGATTCTTTTAAAACCTAAGACAAGCCGGGCGTAATCCCAGCACTTTGGGAGGCTGAGACAGGAGAATCGCGAGTTCAAAGCCAGCCTCAGCAACGCGAGGCGCTAAGCAACTCAGTGAGACCCTGTCTCTACATAAAACACAAAATAGGGCTGGGGATGTGGCTCAGTGGTTGAGTGCCCCTGAGTTCAATCTCTAGTACCAAAACAAACAAACCTAAGATCATATCACTTCTCATCTTAAAACCATCCATTCAGCAGGGCATGGTGGCACAGGCCTGTAATCCCAGTAATTTAAGAGGCTGAGGCAGGAGGATTGCAAGTTTGAGGCCATTCTGGGCAACTTAGCAAGACTCTGTCTCAAAATAAAAACTAAAAAGCGCTGAGGATGTAGTACAGTGGTAGAGTGCTCCTAGTTCAATCCCTCAAAAGAATCATTCATTGGCTTCCTCTTTCAGTCTGAGTATTATATCCAAGTCCTTATTATAAACTGTAAGACAAATCTGATACCTTCTTTGGCTCTGTTTTCTACTAATAGTCTCCAGGTTCTTTTCTAGCTGTATAACCTTGCTGTTTTTGGAAAATACCAAGTGTTTGTATGTCTCAGGGTCTTTGCATTTGATATCTCCTTTGCCTAGAAAGCTTCCTCACTAATTTCCACATGACTGGCTCCCTCAGTTCCTTTACTTATAACTTACCTTTTCTGTGAGGTATTCTTTGGCAATTATATACAATTTCAAGAATGCTTTCCTGCTTTTTTTTCCCTTAGCACTTGTCACTTTTTATTGCCTAAGTTTGTTTTACTGCTTTATCTCTAGCTCCTAGAAAGCCTGGCACATAGCATGTGCTCAGGTAAATATTAGAGGGTGCATATATGCATGAAAGAATAATGTGGTTTACCCTCAGACAAGGCAGTTGTTTTGTACCATTCTCAGTTAATTTGTAGAAACCTTGTCACCCTAACGAAATACTATGGCCTTGATAATAGGAATACATGATGATTTCCTTTTATATTTTCTACTATTAATAGTTAGAATTTTTAAAATTTTCATTTTGAAATTACAAAATATTATAAAAATGATCTTAACCCAGAATTTCCCAAGTGCTTTTTTTTGTTTGTTCGTTTGCTAGGGCTGGAATCCAGGGCCTCCTGCATGCTAGGCAAGCACTGAGCCATATCCCCTCTCCCAGTGCATCTTGCAAAATTACAGCCAAATGCTCTAAATTTAAAAATTAGCATTGATGCAATTAATATGTGTTGAATTGAACTAGTTTTCTGTTTGTTTTGTACCTATAACAATAGAAATTATCTGTGTAATTAATATCAGTGTCTATTGGACCTTTTTTAGTTTCTTTTTGAGCAGTGCTAATAACTACTTAAAGGATTCATATTTCATGGATTTTATTCTGTATTAGAAGTCTTCAAAAGAAAGAAAATTTACTTTTGTTTTTTTTGGCGGGGGGCGGTACTGGGGATTGAACTCAGAGACACTTGAACGCTGAACCACATTCCCAGCTGTACTTTGTATTTTATTTAGAGACAAGGTCTCACTGAGTTGCTTAGCGCCTTGCTTTTTCTGAGACTGGCTTTGAATTCTAGATCCTCCTGCCTCAGCCTCCTGACCGCTGGGATTACAGTTTTGTGCCACCGTGCCTGGCCTTACTTTTATTTTTAAAGAATAAATTCATTTTGACTGTTATACGTATATCCACGCTATGGTATGGGTCTTAGTTATCTTGTTTTTCCAGTACCTTAAAACATTTTGGTATTTCATCATCCTAGGGATTATTTCATCATTGGTCATTAGTTATTCCCAAATATGCTCAAAAGGATCAAAGTAATAGGAAAATGAGAGAATAGTAGAATTATCTGGAAGGATGATGTAGTAGTGAAATAAGTCATCTTCATTGTACTTCTGTTTTTTTACTGCTTTGCCCAAAGCACTATAACATCTTTTAAGAAAGTATAAAAGAAGTTGGGAGACATTTATTTTTTTTTTTAATTTTTTTATTTTTGATGGTGTGTTTGAGAATGTTATATCACATATACATAAAAATCAGAACAATAGTAAAACTATAAGGTAATACACAGTTGACGACAGTTAAATATAATCATGTTTAGCTGTTACTAACAACTCATATGATAATGTATATGCAAAAACTTGATTCCAAAGCAAAGGCAGATTGTTATAATAACATTTTGTATCTTTCTGGCACTAAAAGAAAACAATGAGAATGAAGAAGTTGGGAGACATTTAGAATCTAGGTGGGAGAGATGACAGTTCTTCATACTATTTTTTACAAATTTTAATGCTTCCTTGAACATACTTGATTCCATAGTTTTCATTTTCCTCCTATAGTGGTAAAGAGAAGAAAACTGGTAGAGTAAGACATGTCATAATTATTTGAGGAACTGGTTGGTGAATACAGTGTGACAGCAGCACTTTAGGCTGTAATAATGATGGTAAAATTGATTGTATAAGCTAAGTTACAGGATACAGTTATTTAGATAACAGTACCCTACGTGGGTTTTCTCAACCTTTAGAAGCATACAGTATATTTAGAAGCTTACAGTATATTTCATGAGCATACAGTATATTTCTGAGGGAAAAGAAAAGGTGTATTTTTGCTTTTAGGATGTTTATACATCAAAACTTACCCAAGGTTGGGGCTGGGATTGTGGCTCAGTGGTAGAGAGCCTGCCTTGCATGCGTGAGGCACTGGGTTCGATCTTCAGCACCACATAAAAATAAATAAAATAAAGATATCATGTCCATCTGCAACTAAAAAATTTTTTTAAAAACTTACCCAAGGTGATTTGTAAGTGTACAGTTGCCAAAGACAGATGTGTATATGAAGATGATTAGAAGGAAATATGACATATAAACAAAAAGTGTCATTTGAATTTGTACTTAATTGGTCTAAAAAATGAGAATGCTTACAGTGGTGTAACAGAGGAGATGACTGTTCTCTTCAAAATTGTAAATTTTTGTATATTGCATTTGATACAAGAGCAAACGAATAAAACAAAGACAAAAGCCCAGAAATGAGAAGAAAGAATCTTACTAGAAAGGTACCTGGAATCAGAGTTTACAGAACGGCTGTACTCCAGATTCATGCATGACAGTCAAATAGTTGGTTGCATTTTAAAAGATGTTACCTATTTTCTGTGTTTAACACACATTCAAAACCAGGAAACTGGAATAAAAATTTGGATGGTGAGAATGAAATGTTTTTCTGGTTACTAATGGTTAAAGTTGAATAACATGCAATAAAGAAGGCATTGATATCTTTGTATAGCCAAGGTGATGATCCTAAACTACCATGGTAAAAAATTGTCACACCACAGTGTAACACAATCCCACCAGCATTCACCAAAGATATATACTAAATGGAGTGGTAAAGATTTCTCAGCCTTAGCAATACTATTGATATTTGGGGCCAAATAATTATTTATTATATGTGTGTAGTGAGAGATATCCTGTGCTTTGTAGGATGTTTTGCTGCATCTGTGATTTCTACCCATGAGATGCCGGTGACATTCCCTCTCTTCCAGTCAAAACAACCCAAAATGTCTTCCAACGTTACTAAATGTGCCTGGGGTGGTAAATGGGGCAGAATCTTCCCTAGTTGTGAACCCCACTGCATTAGAAGAATATAAAAATTGTGTTCACAGGATACTTGGGTATTAGATCTTATATCTTTTGAGAAGAATGAATTATTTTGCTGAGCTGTAATTCTGAGCAATATGTAAACTCCAAATAAAATACCTCTTCTTTATTCTGGAATAGATTTCGTTTCTTAGCAGATTTAAATCCAGAGGTGGATTTTTGGACATGTTTTGAAACAGACTATCATGGGCAGTTGTAGTGAGGTAAAGTTACATTCACTTAATGTTTTGATAAAAGTTTCTTTGCTTTTAAAGAGGAACTTCCAATTTTTTTGAGTATTCATTTAAATAAACTATCCAGGACCCATGATGTTGACTACCAATAAAAGATAATTTCAGGATAATTTTAAAATTAAAAATAAAGGAACTTAAATTATCTAATTCATTGTATATCAGTACAAAATTAAGAGGCACTATAGGGTCAGCTGTAAATTAAATGCGCTTTAGAAAGAATGAAGTGTATTGTAGTTGCCTTAGCTTCTGGAATAGGGCATTTTGGGGTCCACATACACTACTACTTTAAGTTTATTTACCCTAAAATGGTCCTTGTTAAAGTAATTATTTATGAAATGTAATATAAGTGAGAAAGGTAAGAAGCTTCTATAAAGTTGGGCTTTTTGTTTGCGTTTCAGTAATCATGGATAAATGTCTAGGTTTCTAGGAGGCCAATTGTTCATTGTTAATAAAGTCATTTTAGGTTGTAGAGAATTGGTCTTTATTCTTCTCGTTCTTCGGAGCCTTTACCTTTGCCCTTCAGCGTTTCTCTAAAATATGTCACATTTGCTTCCTAAATGAAACCTTCTCCAGAATTTTCCCTGTAGTGTCAGAATCACCTTGTTTTATTTGGGAATTATGATTCCTTTGCTTGGTGCTTTGGAGCTATTTCTCACTTTTTATTACAACATGACCAGATGACTTTTTAATGTTTTAGTGCCATTGTTTGCTCACATTAATGTTCCCTCTATTTTCTATCCCTTTCTTTTTTCTCCCCTTTTTGCCTTCATAGATTAGAGTTCTGCTAACACTGTAAGTTTCAAATCTGAAATGATTTGAAGACCATAGTGGCAGATGAAAATCATGTGAGCTGAAGCAGTGCTTGAAAATACTTTAGTATTTGACTCTGTGGCCCTATCATTTGGTATTCAAATACTTTATAACCTGGAACTACACTGTACTGATTTTATAGTCCATACAATTTTCCTACTATAATTTGGTCATATATTCCAAGGAGAAAGAATCTAACCCATTGCTCCTTTGGCGAAGTGTGTGACCTAGAACAAGTCACTTGATTTCTTTGAGTATCAGTTTCCTTCAAAATAAGAGAGTTCTAGGTCTTTTCTAACAGGATTATTTGGAGGAACACATCACCTGATAGTAGTCATGTATGGAAGACTTGGTTGTTGTAGGGCAGAATTTTCCCTCTTGATTCCTGGAACCCTAACACTAAGTTCAGTACCTGGCAGTTAGTAGGCACATCGTAATTATTTGTGGGATGAATGAATTGGGAAAGAATGTAAACAACCATCTATTTTTGTCTGTAAGTTTAAAGTTACTGTAATATTTCATGGTATATACTGTGTTTCCTAATTCATTCCTAATTTTCAATCTGTAATTGAACACTTTTTTTTTTTTTTTTTGTACTGAGGATTCAACCCAGAGGCACTTTACCACTGAGCCGCATTCCCAAACCTTTTTATTTTTTTTTTTTGAGGCAGGATCTCACTAAGTTGCAGAGGGCCTCACTTAGTTGCTAAGGCTGGCCTCATAGAATCTGCCCCTTTCCAGATTTATTGTACTTAGTTGTACTGCTCATGAATTGGTTTATATTATTAATGTTTCCTTCCAATATTTTATTAAGGATATCTTCAAATATATAGCAAAGTTTGTAGAATTTTGTAGTAAACACCCATATACTCACTACCTAGATATTACCATTATTGTGTTTAAAGTACTGGCTTTATCATACATCTGTTCACCCATCCATGAATCAAATTTCTTAATATAATTCATAGTAAAATTGCAAACATTACTGTACTTTAATCCAAGTATTTGAGCATGTACATCATTGTCAGTGTGTGTTTATAGAATTTTTCATTTGATACAAACTTTACATAAAATGAAATGTACAACTCAAGTACATTGTGTGTACACATACATGATATCACATTATGTATTTGGTAGCTTTTCTCACTTTTGCTTCATTTGTGTCTTTAAATGTAGATGTATCCTGATCTATGTAATTGCTGTGTTGTTTTCCATAATAACACTTGAATCAACTTCATTCAACTATTATTTAGACACTTAGCTTTTCACATTCTGCTGTAGTAGATATACTTGATAGATGTGTAGCATAGAGACAAGTGAAAATTGCTAGGTTAAATGGTATGCACATTTTAAGTTTATGGATGCCTATAAGTTGCTAATCAAATAGGGTACATTGATTAGAATTTCCATTAATAATGTTTTCCCATATTCTCATCCATAATATCATAATTTTGTTTTAATTTTTGCCAGTTGCTTTGATGTAAATATCATTTTACATTTATTTGATTACCAGTGAGGCTGTGTATGATCTTCCCAGCTAGTTTTTAAGCTTTTCAAGGGCAAGGGCCAATATCATCTGCCACCTTCATGTTTACTCACTGAGAATTTGCTAATTGAGTGAGTGACTGCTGGCAAAGCATTTCTGCTTTACTATGTTGAGGCTGCAAAAGGGTGAATTAGTTAAGTGTGTGTTAAATTAAAGAAAGGAGAAGTTGTATAGTGCATGTGTGCCTTAAGTAAAGGAATTGTTCATTTCTTCTCTTCTGTTAGGGGGAATAGTTAGGTGGTTGAGAGTTCAAGCTCTGGAGACAGATTTTATGGATTTATATTGCATCTTTGCCTTGTAATACCTGTGCAGTTTGGGGCAGTTTACTTCATATATGTGTTTCAGTTTTCCTTGTATATAAAATACATGCTAATAGGGCAGTTGTGAGGGTTAAATTAATTAATATTTATAAATTGTGTAGAATGGTGCTTGACACTCAGTGTTTCTCTTAGAATTCATGCGTGCTGGTCAAAGTACTCTACTCTGGAGCCGTATCTCCAGTTCTTCTTGTGAATTGACCTGGTGTATCCATGTGTTCCACATTCACATATTCATCCAACCTCAGATCTGAAATATTATAAGTAATCTAGAGATTATTTGAAGTGTCTAGGAGGATATATGTGGGAGACTGTGCAGAGGTCATGTGTAAATATTATACCATTTTATATAAGGGACTTGATTATTCATGGGTTTTGATATCCATGGGGAGATTCTGGAACCAATCCTCTGTGGCTACCAACAGAAAACTATATTTGAGTGTGGAGAATGCAAAGTTGAAAAAGACCCTACCTTGAAGAAGCTTGTAGACTTGAACAACTTTTTCTTTTTTGGTGCCAGGGATTGAACTCATGGGTACTCGACCACTGAGCCACATTCCCAGCCCTATTTTGTGTTTAAATTTATTTAGAGACAGGGTCTCACTGAATTGCTTAGTGCCTTGCCTTTGCTGAAGCTGGCTTTGAACTGGTGATTCTCCAGTCTCAGCCTCCCAAAGTGCTGGGATTACAGGTGTGCACCACTGTGCCCGGATTAGACTTGAACTTCAAGGGAGTGTTAAAAACATTTGGCAGGACTGGATGACAGGGTAGGGACTGGAAGAAGATAGTAAGTTAAATTTCTCCACCAATTAATAAGAAAGGATTTTTGTTTGGTTTTGTTTGTTTTGAGACCTGGGTATTGCTATGTCACCCAGAATGATCACAAATGCCTGGACTCTAGTGATCTCTCCCGCCTCAGCTTCCTCAAATAGCCAAACTAGGCACACAACTGTACCATGCTCTTAAGAGTTTTATGGGCTAAACAAAAGAATTTGAACTATTTCTTCAGTGATGGATTTAGAGGTAGATTAGATTCAATTGAGGCAGGTGATTTTGAAAGTAGCATAGAGGATATACAAGAGGAAGAGAAATGATGGAGAGTATTGGCAACAGTCTAGATGAGGGATGATGAAGGCCTGAAATAAAGGGGCAGTGATTGATTTGAGAGATAGGAAATAGACTTAGGAGTAGTAATCGGTAAAGGACTAAAGTATGGTTCAGAGAATGCTCAGGCCCTGGAGAGCCTCTTTAGTGTTGTAGACATGGAAAGCAAACTCTTGACCTGAAAGAAGTTAAATATTTTATAAAATCACAAACACTTTATAAAGTAAATGATTTTGTGTGTGTGTGTGTGGTGCCGCAGATTGAACCCAGGGCCTTGTGCATACGAGGCAAACACTCTACCATCTGAACGATATCCCCAGCCCTAAAGTAAATGATATTTTAATAGTAAAAAAAAGAGCATGATCTCAGAGTAAACCTTAGTACTTTAATACTTAATGTATGAAAAACTTGCTATAGTCTTTTTTTTTTTCCCCCTTCATTTTCCTGTAGATTGGTCTACTCACCAGCCATTAGGAATCACTGAGGTAGTCTAATCTCCTTTTTTTGCAGATGAGAAAACAGGACCAGACTTACAAAACTTTCATGACAGAGTTGAATAGAATCCAGTTCTTGACAGGTGTCTAGTGTTTTTCCCTTAGTTCGCTGCTATGCTCGTCACACATATGGTTTATCATTTATGATGTGTTGGCTTTTGGTTAGAGAGATTAAATCTCAGAGGAGTTAAGCATATAGTTTTTTTTAATGAGTAGAAACCAAGTCCAAACGCTGGATTAAGTTGTAGGTAGAAATAGCAGTCAAAGTCTTTAAGACTTTTATTCCATCCATTTATGAGACCCAGTTCCTCATTCCAAAATAAGCTGAGGTTTAGTGTTCATAGTTAGTTGACTGGAGGCTTTTCCAGGTATCAGATAACGTGTGCAAATCTATATTTCTAACCCGTTGTCTGAAAATTATGAAAATATCTGAAAATTTTTGAAACATGAAGCTAAATACATGTTACTTCATACTAGGGAAACATAACCAGTTAAGACATTTTAAAACAATTTCCCCTCAGTAGCTGCCAGCAGTATATTTTCAATTCCAGTAAACTGAGTTAAACATACTATCACATACAAATTTTGGGAGATTTAGTTCTTTAAAGTTATAGATCACAGAACATAATTGTGGCTTGACATTTATAAAAATATATTAAAAATGGCTGGCTTACAAATGAGAAAACTGTGCTGCCATGTGAGGGTCCAACTTAGGTTTGTGAGGTATAAGAAAAACCTGAAATATACTATTCAGAGATGAAGATTAGAATGGTAAACAGATTGCAGACAAAGGTGAAACTCAGCTTCCTTGGGGAGTCCTTGTGAGGACTGCTTCCCCCTTTGGAGCTGTGTTCTTTTGGGAAATAATAGAGGCATAGAGTAGACCTAGAAATTGGGTAAGGGCTTTTTTTCTTTCCTTTTTTTTTCTTCCATTTACAAAAAGAGCCTTACTTCAGATGATGTGATAGTTTGCTCAATCTCCCACTATTATGATTATTTGTAGTTGTTTTTTGTGTGTTTTTTGGTACCAGAGACAACCCAGGAACACTTAACCACTGAGCTACATCTCCAGCCCCTTTTATTTTTATTTTTGAGACAGGGTCTTGCTAAATTGCTAAGGCTGGCTTTGAACTTAAGATCCTCCTGTCTCACCTTCCTGAGCTGCTGGATTACAGGTGTGTGCCACTGTGCCCAGCTGATTTTTAGTTTCTGAACCCAGTGATGCTCTATCAGTGAACTACATCCCCAGCCCTTTTTAAAATTTTATTTTGAGAGGGGATCTTGTTAAATTGCCCGGGCTGGTCTGAAACTTGAGATCCTCCTGCCTCAGTCTTTCAGGTCACTGGGATTACAGGTTTGTACCACCATGGCCATCTTGGAGCATTGTTTCTTAACTATGGTGCAGTATGCTTGAGTTAGTGATACTGATGTTAGAAAGTCTCTGAAAAGACCCAAGAGGATTTCTGTCAAAGTTCTATTTTTATTACCTTTATATCTTGTTGGAATGAAAATGTCCTCTACAAAAGGATTAGTAAGCTAAATAAATCTTCTCTTGCATTAAAGAATGTTAGAGACAAAAGAAAACTTGGACATGATCTATTTCAACTTTCTTATTTGCTAGTTGGGAAACTGAAAATCATGTGAAATAAGGAATTTGTTAAAATGTATGTATCAATATCCTTTGTCCTCTTACTCCTGTCCTGGTATTTTTTCCAAGATAGCATTTAATTGTTGAAATAATTGGTATTTTAAAATCAGATCCTAATTTTACTAGGTTTTGAGTGGAGTTAAGAGACATATTTTTGCAGCATCTGGGTTGTGTAATTAATATTAGGAATGGCAGCATTTGAGGAGCAAACTAGAAAAGGGTTGTGTTGTGTTTTTAAATTGGACATGACTTTAGATCATCAGTACAAATTTTTGTCTTTCTATGTGCACACATACCTTATAACTTTTTCACTGTAACATGTGTGCACACTTGAGCTACCTAGTGACCCTCTCTAAGATGAAATCGATAACCAGTTCTGGAAGTTAAGCTTACACTAAACCTGAGTGACTGGTCCTGAGTTGTATATATCATACTGGAGTTAATATTATTTTGCAAGTCATTCCTTTTTGCTTTCTGCAGGTTTTGTAGTGCATCCCTGAGCATGAGCGCAGAATGAAGCGACGTTTGGATGACCAGGAGTCACCTGTGTATGCGGCCCAGCAACGTCGGATCCCTGGCAGCACAGAGGCTTTTCCTCACCAGCATCGGGTGCTTGCCCCCGCCCCTCCTGTATATGAAGCTGTGTCTGAGACCATGCAGTCAGCTACAGGAATTCAATACTCAGTAACACCCAGCTACCAGGTAAATATGGAATAGTCAATGGAGTAAGGAAAGAGGAATAGTGAAAAATTCAAGCCAGATGCAATTGGCACATGCCTATAATCACAGCTATTCATGAGGCTGAAGCAGGAGGATCACAAGTTTGAGTACAATCTAGGTAACTTAGTGCAAGACCCTGTCCCAAAATAAAATCAAAAGGGCTGGATTTATAGCTCAGTGGTATAGTGCTTGCCTAGCAAGCTTGAGACCCTAGGTTTAATGCCCAGTACATCAAAATAATAATAATGAGAATTATGCAAGGTTGATCACAAAAACAAACCCCCCCCCCCAAAATCTTATAGGATATGTGTAAGATATAAAAATAGCAAAAATAATATACACTGGTGCTTGTGTCTATTAAAATTTTTACATACATAAATTTTTTTTTTTTTTTTTTTTAATTATTTTGGCCAGGCACAGTGGTGTACTCCTATATTCCCAACAACTTGGGAGGCCAAGGCAGGAGGATGGAAAGTTTGAGACCAGCCTGGGCAGCTTAGTGAGACCCAATCTCAAAAAATAAAAGGGCTGGTGATGTATCTCAGTAGTAAAGTGCCCCAGGTTCAATCCCCAGTACTTAAAAAGTTTTAAATCATATTGATGTGACCTTTGATGTTCACAGTTTATCTCTTCCTAACCTCTTCTTCAAAGACAGCCACTAATCTGAACTTACTTTAGTTTTTTTTAAAATCATTTCTGTTTATATCTCTAACAACCATTTGATTTGAATATTATATAAGTGAAAATACATATTTTCTTCTTGACACATTTTTTAAAAACTTGTGTTCCTTATGTTGATCTATATATTAATGTGTATTGTTTGCACTATGGTCTGAACTATGTAAATATGCTCATTTCATTTCTCCATGCTGTTGTTGGACAATTGGACTATTTCTGGGTTTTTGCTATTATTACAAAGATGCTGCTATGAACATTCTTACATATTTCTTATAGTGCAGTGCTACTTGCACTGGCAATTCGTGACAGATTAATAAACTTACACCAGAACTTATTTATTTTTATTTTTCTGAGATTGGGGGGGGCGTCTTGCTAGGTTGCTCAGGCAGGCCTTCAACTCCTGGGCTCAAAAGTCTCCTACCTTGGCTAGAGCACAGGTAGTTGGTACTGTGCACACATGCCACTGTGCTTTACTATACCAGAATTTTTTTTTCCTATTTTCCATGTTTATTGCAGTATTATTCACAAGAGTCAAGATGTGAAATCAACATAAGTGTCAAGGGATAAACAGATTAAGAAAATGTGGTATATATATCAATTATAGATCAGAATATTATCCAAACTTCTAAAAAGAAGATAATATTGTCATTTGTGACAACATAGATGAACCTGGAGGACATTATATTAAGGGAAATAAGCCAGTCATAGGAAGTTAACATGTCTTATGTATACATGGAATCTAAAACAAGCTGAACGCTAGAAATAGAGTAGAATGATTGCCTGGTACTGTGGGTGGGAGATGTTTTGGAGAATTGTTGGTCAAAGGAAACAGAATTTCAGTTAGGAGGTATAAGTTCAAGATGTCTATTGTACATGGTGACTATAGATAATAATAATTATACCAGAATTTAAATCAGTATATTTCATCCTTTATAAAAATTTTTGCTATAAATAACAACAGCTGAATTTAACAGTGTGCTTATTATTAGTGAAATACTTGGTTTACATTCTGGTATATATTCCTTTTCTTGTTGAAGGCCACTCAAGTTTGAGGATCAATAGGGAGAGGGTCTTGAGTATGTAGAGAAGGGATTGTTGGGTCACGGGCTATATATCTTTAGCAGTTACAGACAAATCAATTTTCAAAAGTGTGCCAATTTAAATTCCCACAAGTGTTATATATTCCTATTGTTCCACATCCTGACCAACACCTATCATTCCTTGTATGCGTACTCTGTTTTATGGAAATAGAAGAAATTTAGTTGTTTCTTTCCCCTTTTTATTACAAAAGTAATATATCACTGTTTTTTTTTTCCCAAAAAGTATATAAAAAGACCTTTGCCTTTGATCCCCCATACTTTCTTCCAGGGTAGAATATCCAAAATTTTGTATGCATATATAAGTATTCTGTGTCTACCTATGTACCTATTTACATAATTTGGATCATATACTTAATCTACTGTTCTGTTATTTGCTCTTTTCAGTTTATTTATAGTAGAGTTTCCCACATGAACATATGTAAGGATAAACCAAGTAATTTGTATTTTAAAAATCACTTTTTTTTTTTTTAAATAACAGTGCTGGGAATCAAGGACTTCTTATGAATGCCTAGCATTCACAAGTTCGAGGCCAGTATAGTATCTTTAGTGAGAATCTATCTCAAAAAAGAAATTCAAAAAGGGTCTGAGATTGCTAGGTCAGAAAGTAAAGAATCTGATAAAGTTACCACATATAAATAAATAAAATAAAGGCTTATATCTTGTTAGAGGGCCTCTAGGTTAATCCCCAGTACTGCCAGAAGAAAAAGTATGATGGAACTGGAAATAGAAATTTGTGTCATCGGCTGGACATGCTAGTGCATGCCTGTAATGTCAGCAGTTTGAGTGGCTGAGTCAGGAGGATCTCATGTTTGAGGCCAGCCTGTATAACTTAGACCCTGGGTAGAGCACCCCTGGGTTCAATTGCCAGTACCACATCCATATACACACACATGCACACAAAAGGAAGGGGGAAGGGAGAGGGAGGAAGAGAAAAAGAAAGAGGTGTAATCTTTTCTTGAATAATTTGGCAGTTTATTTTTTATTTTTTAAATATGTTTTTAGTTGTCAATGGACCTTTATTTATATGCAGTGCTGAGAATTGAACCCAGTGCCTCACACATGATAGGCAAGTGCTCTACCACTGAGCCACAACCCCAGCTCCAATTTGGCAGTTCGTATCAAATTTTTTGTGGTACTAGAGATGGAATTCAGGGTCTCATGCATGCTAAGCAAGCTCTACCATTGAGCTACACCCAACCCCTGACTCCCCTACCCCCTAGCCCTGTATCACATTCTTTAGTTACATTTTGACCTAGCAATTCCATTTCTAGGAATTTACTGTGATAAAATAATCAAAGAGGGAAACCCAGGTCAAGAAATAAATGGTGATTCCTTAGGTGTCACTCTTCCTCAGGAGTCCCCTTTGAAGCGATGTAATGCCTGCATATGGGGCTGGGGCAGCAGTGGGAAAAAGTACTAACAAATCAAATCTTTAGGTTAGTACTTGGAACAAAAATAGTTGATTGTTTTCTTTGGGTGATTACTTTTTATTTGAACTGGTTCATGACTGTTTCCTACATTGGGGATAGTTACGTGTATTCCTAGTGGAAAGTGTAATATGCTTGTATAAAACCAGCCATCTCAAATCTTGTAAAATTAAATCTTATAAAATCCAATAAACTTGTAAAAACACATGTTTTGGAATATAGACTCTCAGAATAATACCTCTTCCTGTGAGAGATACATTAGAACTTATAGAATCATTTAAATAGTTTGTTTTAGTCCTAATATGTTTTGTATTGTTTCATAGATTGACGCTTAGTTGTATTATTTCTCTTTCTTTACCCTCTCCCCAGGGTAACTTTTAAACTTAATGATGATTTGAAAAAAGTTTTATTCTTTCTTTAAGTTGTGGTATACAACTTACATTGCTTAGAGGAAATAAATTTTATGTTATTTAGTCTTTTTAGGATGAAGCAATCATGTACATTGCCATTAGTTACCTTCTTTTGTGATTAGCAGTTTTGATATAGGAAACTAAAAGTACTCTGGAAATTTTATATAGCATTTTGTTGTAATAGAAATAGAAGGAAAAGGACTTCTTTTATTTCAGCCCTAAACTTATAAGAGAACAAGAGATTGAAAAAAAAGAAAAACATTCGGGGCCAAACCACCAGCAACTCAATAAAATATTTTTTATTTTATAATTGTCTCATTTAGTGACAAGAACATTTTTTGAGAAGTACATTTTGTCATGATGCAACTATCTTAGCATATCCTTAAACCTAGGTGGTATAGGTCGGTCACTTGACATGGCCTCTTGAAGAGGCAATGAAGAGACACAATAAAAATAAACACAGAATATATGAGACTGCTACCAGCACAATAAGTAGGAGTACATTCTAAAGTAATGATAAAGGCCAGTGGTACATGCCTATAGTCCCAGTTACTCAAGAGGCTGAGGCAGGAGGATTGCAAGTTTGAGACCAGCTTGGGTAATTTGGCAAGACCCTGTCTAAAAATAAAAAATAAAAAGGGCTGGGTGTGTAGCTTGGTCATAGAGCGCCCCTGGGCTCAATCCTCAGCACCACATACACAAAAAAGTATACTATAGTAAATATATAAACTAGTAACATCATCTAATAAATGATTATGTATTATCAAATATTATGTATTGTACATAATTGTGCTGTGCTCTTCTACAGTTGTTATAGTAGAGTATGTTTACACCAGCATTACTGCAAACACATACTGAGTTGCACTATGATGGTGTGATGGCTACCATGCCATTAAATGGTAGGAATTTTTCAGTTCCATTGTAATCTTATGTTACCACCATATGTATATGGTCCATGATTGGCAGAAATGTCATTTTGCAGTGTATGACTATAATAGTCACTGTAGCAAGCAAAAGATAAGTGAAATAAAAGAAAAATCTTTTCTAGTTCCACCTCCACAAAATTAAATGCTAACATTTTGCTATATATTTGTTGTCTAGGGTTCAGAATCTTTTCTAATGTAGAAAATATGTGTCTTTATATCAATGCTATTCAGTATGTGGTCCTCAAGATTGATGTATACACTTTGTTACTAGCCTCTAACGAGATAACAGAAATTGAGTGTTTAGAAACTTTTTTATAGCAGGTGGGCGTTGTTATTTTGTATCTGTAAAATCTAATAATTAAAATTATGCACTTGGTGTTTTTATTTCACTTTTCTAGTAATTTTCTTTCTTTGGAAAACTGAACCTTAACCACAGAGTTGAAGAAGCAATTAAGCTCTGTAGGTTTTGTTTTTGTTTTGGTCCCAGAGATTGAACTCGGGTACTACCCCTATTTTGTGTTTTATTTAGAGACAAGGTCTCATTGAGTTGCTTAGCGCCTCGCTTCTGCTGAGGCTGGCTTTGAACTTGCGGTTCTCCTGTCTCCGCCCAAAGTGCTGAGATTACAGGTGTGCGCCACTGTGCCTGGCTAGCTCTATAGTTTTAATAGCTACAAAACAGTTGGTATGGATAAGCTATAATTAATTTAACTAATTCCCTTGTGTGGGAAACGTGGATCTCTATTTTTATGCATTCAGAGATATGCAGGTATGCTTGGTGCATTTGCATTTGTGTTATTTCTCTAAATGTGTTTGAGGAAGAATGCACAAGCCTTGAAATTTCTTGTCTGTATTTTGTCTACCCCAGGTTTCTGCTGTGCCACAGAGCTCTGGTAGTCATGGGCCCACCATAGCAGCCGTTCATAGCAGTCATCATCATCCAACAGCTGTCCAGCCCCATGGAGGCCAGGTGGTCCAGAGTCATGCCCATCCAGCCCCACCAGTTGCACCAGTGCAGGGACAGCAGCAGTTTCAGAGGCTCAAGGTGATATTCATCTCCTTTTTTTGGGTCAAAAGTTTATCTTTAGTAGGAAATAGTGGCTTTAGCCTATTAGTGGTGTTACAACCTTTAACATAAAAGCACGAATTGAATCAAAAGAAGCTTTGCTTTGTTTTTATTTTGAAATCTGTTTCCCATTTTGACACCAGTGCCTGATCCAGAGAAGAATACCTGTAAGAAACATTAATGGAATATATAAATGCACAATACTCAAATATATCAGAATTCAAGGACTATACAAAATGAACTTTAAAATCCACTTTTGGGATACTTCCTTTTGAACTCATGGTTCTTAATATCATATAAGATTTTATTGTGTACACAAGATTGGCTACAAGCCTGTCCAGTAAATCTGTCCAGTAATGTATCTTGTGGTTCTTATTCTGTTTATGTATGTATGTACAAGCCTCCCAAGCTGCTGGGATTACAGGTGTACACCACTGTGTCTACTTCTTACTCCCGTTTTCCTTCTTCTTCTTCTTCTTTTTTTTTTTTTAATGTTTTTGTTGTTGTTCTTATTCCTTTTTATGAGTAACTGACTTTGCTATCATTACTAGTAAAACACACGTTCCCTTTTGGGAGAATCTTTCCTTTGGGGAAACTAATTGTGAATGAGATATTATTGTTTTCATCTCTTCTGCTGAATATGTGCAATAGGTTTTCAGTGCTTTGAAATACATGAGGCATCTGTGAAGTGAAGCTTGTGTTCTCAGCTAACCTTATCTCTGCTTACTTGAGTGTTAGTTTTCAAAATATGTGATTGCTGCAGCAAGTGTTCAGGTTTCAATTTTTCTAGGAAATATAAATTAAAATTTTAATTGAGATAAATGTTAGGTCTTCATTTGGTCATAACAGCCTAATTACACAAAATTGCTTGCAGTTAGGAATGAACAATGCATTCTTTAAATATTTTTTATTATACATGGACACGGTACCTTTATTTTGTTTTGTTTATGTGGTGCTGAGGATCAAACCCAGTTCCTCACACATGCGAGGCAAGCGCTCTGCCACTGAGCCACAACCTCAGCCCTGAACAATGCATTCTTAAAAGACACATCCATGTATAGCACAAATTTCAACCTTCTGTTTTCCCTGATACATTAGTGTCCCCCCTTAGCCACAATTTTTACTTGCTACTCTTTGCTTTCTGCTGTTTGTTACCTATAGTTAATTGTAGGTCTGAAAATAACCTTGGTTCACCGTATCTACACTGTATACTTACTGCCTGTTATTCACTTAGTAGTCCTCTTGGTTATCAGATCATACCAGATCATCAGGCCTACTATTGTGGTATCACAGTTTTTGCGCTCAAGTTTTAAGTATTTTACTTAATAATGCCCCCAAAGTGCAAGAATAGTGATGCTGGCAATTCAGATATGCTAAAGAAAAGTCTTAAAGTGCTTCTTTTAAGTGATAAGATGAAAGTTCTCAATAAAGGGGGAAGATTGTATGTTGAGGTTGGTAAGATCTAAGGTATGTTATTGTTGTTAATCTCTTATTGTGCCTAATTTATAAATTAAACTTCATAAATGTGTATGTACAGGAAAATACCTAGTGGGTTCAGTACTATCAAATTTTAGGCATCCACTACAGTTCTTGTGATAAAGAGGTGACTACAGCACCATCCATAAAAGTGCAAGTTATTTGGGCCCTTTGGGAAACTTTGGTGTTTTCCTTAAAACATCTTCACACTGCTTGTAGAATGATAACTGTGTTGCAAAATGTAGTATTGCTGTAAGTTTGGCAGCCTACCAAGTCCTGAAAAAATTTTTAATTGATTTTGTGTGATTTAATGCTGTGTTAATACTGTGTTCTGCAGGTAATATCTTAACCTTCCAGAAAAGCTTATAAATGTGCTCTTTTTTGTTTTGTTTGCAGTGCTCAGGATTGAACCCAGGGCCTCATACATGTTAGGAAAGTGATCTAGCACTGAGCTACATCGCCAGCTCTATAAACTTATTCTTTGTATGTGTGTGGTTTGAGGTACTAGGGATTGAATTCAAGGGAACTTTACCACTGAGCTACATCTCCAACCCTGTTTTTATTTTGAAATGGAGTCTCGCTAAGGTACTCAGGCTGACCTTGAACTTTGAATCCTCCTGCCTTGGCCTCCTAAGTCACTAGGGATGTGCCATCTCACCCAGCTTAAACTTGCCTTTTTTGTTGTTGTTTGTTTGGTACTGGGGATTAAACTCACCGGCACTTGACCATTTGGCTATATCCTCAGCCCTATTTCATACTTTGTTTTGAGACAGGGTCTCACTGAGTTGCTTAGGGCCTCTTTGCTGAGGCTGGCTTTGAACTTGTGATCCTCCTGCCTCAACCTCCCAAGCTGCTAGAATTACAAGCATGTGCCACTGCACCCAACCACTTAAACTAGCTCTTAAATTAACAAAAGACATATATTTCTATTGTTCTTTTCAACCAGCTCTGTCAAAGCATAGCACCTGTTTTATTTATCTTTCCCATAGGAATTGTGGGTATAAGTATATGGATTGTATTTTGTTTTATGGAAACCTGTAAGAAAATCTTTGGATTAGGGGTTATAAAGTGAATCTTGGATAGAGTTGATATTTTTGTTCTATTCTTTAAGTTGAAAGCTTTTTTTTTCTTTAGTTGTAGATGGACACAAATATTTTCATTTATTTTTATGTGGTGCTGAAGATCGAACCCAGTGCAAGCGCTCTACCACTGAGCCACAATCCGAGCCCAGTTGCAAGCTTTTGAGTGTATTCCTGAATACAATAACTTGTTCAATTTCCTTTACAGTAAGGAAATGGGAAAGGGCTTTCTGTGCCTCCATGTAATTTAACTTCAGTATTTCACAGTGCCTGCCATTTTTGGATGTCTTAAAATGCTTTACAAGCATTTGAATCAACTTCAATAAACCAATAATAATCTATAACAAGGAAACTGTTCAGTGCAACTGCTTAGGTTATTTCAAGTGTCAACATCGTTTATACTTTCTTTTAGTGTTTGGCATATAAGTGCAAAGGATTTGAGTAATTTGGGGCATGTTTGTTGAGATATAGTTATTGCGTAAATATTTGAATTGCATATATGAACTGCGTAGATATTTGGCACATATTTAATAACATTTCATTACAGTTGCTTTTGTTTGTCTTTCCAAAAAGACAGTAAACTTGGTCTGGGGATATAGCTCAGTGGTAGAGTGCTTACCACTGAGTCACAGTAGCCTTCAGGAGCTTCAGGACCTTAATATGTGCCTGTTGAAGCGAGCCAAGAAAATTCACCATGTCCTACCTTTCAGTCTGTATCCTACTGTGCACCAGTTTTGTTTTGTTTTTTCCCCTCAACACTGGTCAAATTGAGTACATGAAAATGCAGATGATAAAAATCTAGGGCTGGGGTTGTGGCTGAGTAGTAGACCGTTTGCTTGCCTCACATGTGTGGGGGACTGGGTTTGATCCTCAGCACCATATAAATAAAAAATGAAGGTATTGTGTTCATGTACAACTAAAAACAAATGCTTTAAAAAACCTAAATTGCTTTTGGATAAGATATATAATTTCTTTCAGTGTCTAGCGCCTGTTTTTGTTATTATTTATTTGTTTTGTTCTCATCTCTTCTTATTCTTCCTATAACTACTTATCCTCCAGTCAAGGGAAACTGTTGTCAGTTTTCCACATGTTATGCCACTTAATGTCCTGTCTGGGATTTTTCCCATGCTGCTTCCTTTGACTTTCTTTTCTAGTCTGTACTTTTGGCAAATAGGTTCTCATCCTTAGCTCTCACTTTATGCTTATCTATGGATTATCCTCACTTTGTCGGGGAGAACAGTGCTGTTTCCATGTGCTAACCAGGTATTCAGTAATTACCCATGTACCCCACTATGTTATGATTTCTTGACTAGATGTGAACAAATTTCTACTGAGTAGTTGCTCTGATTTACTTGTTGATTTCCTTAGTGTCTGCATTGGGCCCACCATGATGTGTGTTAATAGGTACTTTTGAAATGAATAATGTGTTAATGTGATTGTTAATTACTGATCATTTTCTCCAGAATTGTCCAAGGCAAGGCTACAGATTTTTTAAGTTGATTTTTAAGATTGAATTTTATTATTAGCATCCATGCTAACTTTTAATATTTTATATTTCATTTACTATTTTGAGTTTATTTAGGCATAAATCCTTTCTTTTTGTGATTTTTGCTTATGTTTTAATTTTTTATAACTTTGAGATTTATTCCTGCCTCAGGTGGAGGATGCACTATCCTATCTTGACCAAGTGAAGCTGCAGTTTGGTAGTCAGCCTCAGGTCTACAATGATTTCCTTGACATCATGAAGGAATTTAAATCTCAGAGGTAAAAGATGTGATTATACTTAAGTTTGTGGTTGGCGTGTTGATTTTAGATGGAAACTTATTCTTATATGTTGGATGTTCAACCTTTTGGAGGTTGAATATTCGGGATCATGCCTTTATTTTACATATTTATATATTGGTTTGTTGATGGAAATTACAGTCACTCGACTTCTGTTTTCTCTCTATTGGTAAATTTTTCTTAACTACAATATTTTTTAGTGCTGTATCTCAGTCAGTGGAATAGCACCAGTAATAATTTAGGCTACTTGATTTTTTAATTAGTTTAATATACCCTTATATTCTGGCATGATTCACTATTGTAAGAGAGTAACATGCCCAGAAAATGATTTATTTTGGTTTATCAAAGATTAGATTTTTTGGGCTGGGATTGTAGCTCAGTGGCAGAGCGCTTGCCTCGCATGCGTGAGGCACTGGGTTTGATCCTCAGCACCACATAAAAATAAATAAATAAAGATATTGTATCCATCTACAACTAAAAAAAATTTTTAAAAAAATAAAAGATTAGATTTTTTTTATAACTTTAAATGCTGCATTTACTAAACTGTACCATGCTAAGGGCAAATGTATGCACCTCTACCAAAGTGCCAAGTATTAATTTCCAGAAACAGCAAAATTCAGAGGTTGAATCTTGCTCAGGAATCGCAACTTTAGACTCACTGAGGATCTTCTTGATATAGTTTTTGCCCTGAATGGGTATTCTCTTCAAAATTATGACCAAGCCTCTTTGGGCTTAGCTTTGGAATTTCATGAGTCACTAATTATTATACTATGCAGGTTGATTTTTTTATATTTCCTTTTTAAAGAAAACCTTTAATTTTTTCATTAGTAGGGTGTTTATCAAGCCTGCTATTCATTGGCCTGCTTTTCTTTGTGGTGTTGTTGTTTTTTTTTGTTTGTTTGTTTGTTTTTTTCAATCAGCATTGACACTCCAGGAGTGATTAGCCGTGTGTCACAACTGTTCAAAGGCCACCCTGACCTGATCATGGGTTTCAATACCTTCTTGCCTCCTGGCTATAAAATTGAAGTACAGACCAATGACATGGTGAACGTGACAACTCCTGGCCAGGTTCATCAGATCCCCACCCACGGCATCCAGCCCCAGCCTCAACCACCACCCCAACATCCTTCTCAGCCTTCAGCCCAGTCAGCCCCAGCTCCTGCCCAGCCTGCTCCTCAGCCCCCACCTGCCAAAGTCAGCAAGGTGAGCACTTAGAAAATACTTCATTGTGTGAAATGCATCCCCTAGAAAGCATGCTTCTTGACATTTTCCCTCTATAAAATTCAGATAGTATACAAATCACAAAGATTTCATCAGAGAAGAAGTAGACATCACTGTCATGTGGTTCACATTTGCACACCACATATTTAGATATTTATTTAAATTGACACATCAGGAACCAATGAGAGCTCAAGGTTTCCTATAGCCTCAGCCTCCCAAGTAGCTGAGACTATAGGAATGTACCATTGCACCCAGCTTGGAAAATGATAATTTTACCATGGTCAAATTAGGGTAATTCACACGTGGTTATTTGCAAAAGGTATTCCATTTTTCGGATTTGTTCATGTCAGACTAGAAGATCTTGGTGGTGGTGATAATGATAGTGTGTTGTTGGTCTAGACCCACACTGTTTGGTACAGTATCCACTAGCCATATATGACTGTATTTTAATTTAAATAAGTTAAATTCAGCTTTTCATTTACTCTGACCACATTTCAAGTGCTCAGTAGCCACAGGTGGCTAATGGCTATTTTATAGGGTGGTGTAAATAAAGAACATTTCATCATCTCAGAGTTTGTGGGACAGAGCTGGTCTAGAAGACATTTTTATGTAGAGTTACTGCAACAATTAAGATGTTGTCATCTTTGAAATTAAGGACCTATGTAGAATGAGGTTTTTTTCTCTGTGTACCTGTTGAGATGATAGCACATGAAAAATTCTTCTCTGTAGTGGAGATGGCTCCAGTTTTAAGGCTGTATTTAGAAAATTTAAGGCTTAAGATATTTGTATCAGAATTTGTACATCTCCTACTCCTGTCCAGTGTGATTTTCGTTGGGCTAAAATTATAGCCTGCCCTGAGTGAAGAAATAAAGGATATCAGTTGATCAGTTGTTTCTTTTTGGTTTGAACTTTATAGCCCCATGTCAAACCATCTCTGCTCCTGAATAAAGATTTTTTTTTTTTTCTTTTTAGCCTTCCCAGCTACAAGCACATACTCCAGCCAGCCAGCAGACTCCCCCACTCCCACCATATGCATCCCCACGTTCTCCACCGGTTCAGCCTCACACACCAGTGACAATCTCATTGGGAACAGCCCCATCCTTGCAGAACAATCAGCCTGTGGAATTTAATCATGCCATCAACTATGTTAATAAGATCAAGAACAGATTCCAGGGCCAACCAGACATCTACAAAGCGTTCCTGGAGATTTTGCACACATATCAAGTAAGTGTCATTAAAGTCAGTTTTATTTGCCCAACTTGAGTGCCCTGTATCTCCAGTTAGGATTTTTAAAGTCTAATGGCTGGTGAAATGAATACCTGTTTTATCTGTTAAGTTTAGAGGACAATTTGTGTAGGCTGGTTACTCTACTACAGGAGAAGAAATTTGTTTAATGTTTTATCAGTTGAGTCGTTCCCCCACCACCACCACCCATGCACATGAACATTTGTTGCCCTAATTTTAAAAGTAATTATCATTCAACATCTTATGTTCCTTTCTCAACGTGAGTGTGTAGTCAAGACAGGTATCAAGAACAGACTATCAGCCGGGCGCAGTGGCGCAAGCCTGTAATCCCAGCACTTTGGGAGGCTGAGACAGGAGAATCACAAGTTCAAAGCCAGCCTCAGCAACGGCAAGGTGCTGAGCAACTCAGGGAGAGACCCTGTCTCTACATAAAACTAGGGCTGGGGATGTGGCTCAGTGGTCAAGTGCCCTGAGTTCAATCTCCAGTACCAAAAAAAAAAAAAAAGAACAGACTGTCTTTAGTGCAACCTATGTAGATAACATAGGAGTATCATTACAGAAAATGTTCAGTGGTGTGTGATTGAAAATGGTGGCCCTCTACTCTGATCTTTTCCCATTTGCAATTCCTCAGAAGGAACAGCGCAATGCCAAGGAGGCTGGAGGAAACTATACTCCAGCTTTGACTGAACAGGAGGTGTATGCCCAGGTGGCTCGTCTCTTTAAAAACCAAGAAGATCTGTTGTCAGAATTTGGACAGTTCCTACCAGATGCCAACAGCTCTGTAGTAAGTTTAATTTAGAAGTACTACACTATTTAGATTTATTATTTAGATAAGTTGGAAAACTGTGATCATAAGGGGACTTCCCAGATGCTGCTTACTTGATTTGATCAGAGTATTAATCCCTTATATGTGTCTTAATCAGCTTTTAAGCAAAACAACTGCAGAGAAGGTTGATTCTGTGAGAAATGACCATGGAGGCACTGTGAAGAAGCCCCAACTCAACAACAAGCCACAGAGGCCCAACCAGAATGGCTGCCAGATCCGCAGGCATTCTGGAACAGGAACCACACCTCCAGTGAAGGTGAGAATGAGCAGGAGCTACTCATTTTGACTTCCACAAGCACAAGTACTCTAGGGTTGATTGTGTGTTCTTATCCTAAGGGTGATAAGGAATATTTGGAGCTAGTTGGTATAGGTCACAGAAACTTGATTTGCAAAGCTTCGTATCTGATTTTGCAAAAAAAAAAAAAAGTTAGAATAACATCTACTGCTTGGATTACTGAGCTTTTTTGACTTTTTACTGTTTTTCTTATCATTTCTCATTACTGTGAGCTATCATTTATTTTTGTTTGCTGACAAGGCTTTATGAGATTGACTGATTTTTCCCTTCTTTAAACCTGCTGTCTGCTAAGATGATGATTAGGCTTGATAATTGTTTCAGAAATATAAGAGGATGGTCTCTGGGGTCCACTTGTGAATATAGCCCATGTGCTTTGTAAGAGCTCTTTAACTAGGGGCCTGTCCTGCCCAAGGTTCTTTGTTGGGTTGCCAGATCTTATCTGTATCATCTTAATCTCCAAGGCAGAGCCTTTGGACTATAGCAGAGGGAGGTCTTAAGCTCCTGTTAGTAACCTGTCACATGACGCTTCTTGTTATAGTAATCACTGATGGTCCATCTACAGAAAACTAAGCTTGCTCCCCTTCGTTGATGCAATGCAACTGTAATAGGAAGAGGAATAAATGTATGTAATAAATGTTGAAATCTTACATGAATTCTAAAGCAACATGTAATATGGAAAAGATAAACGTGTCTGCACAATTTAATTGAAGAATCACGAAAGCTAGTGAAATTTCTAATAGTAAGAGGTGACTGGTGAACAAATGACTTGACTCTAAGGACTGACATAGTAGATATTGCTAACATTTTTGAAGGACCCTAATTTTGTGTGTGTGTTTATAATGGTTTCTCCTTTTGAAATCAAGTCAAACATAGTTATAATTTCTCTTTTTTCACTTCAATAAAGGGTATTAGTTACATGGATAGCAAGAATCAGCTTAGTAAATAGGCTTCACTCTTGGATTTATTTCCTCCCATACTTGATGATCTGCAGGTGGAAACAATATGTTAGGAGCTTACAATTCCCACCCGCTTTCTGTAGGCAGCGTGAGCAGAGGCTATGGCTCCTACGAATGTGGGCTCTGAGATGGCCAAGGTAAATGTGGGGCTTCTCACAAAATTTGTGCATTTCTAGTAAGAAGTGGGTTTTTTAAAATAAATTCTTGGGCTGTGAGTACCTAGGATGTGTGAGACCCTCAGTTCAACTCCAGCAATGAAAAAAAAAATTATTTTTGACAGGACTATAGCATAACCTGTTCATTCCCTTTAAAACAATATTAAATTAATTTGAGTGGATATTGCTGATGAGATAGTTATTCCTTGTATTAGGGAAATAAAGTATGAAGATTAATTTCTACCACAGACCACATATGTCAGGTCTTTTTTTATAAACAGCCTCTTCTTTCTTAACTGGTAGGAAAAGAAGTCAGTGGTATTAGATTAGAAATTAAGTTACTTTTTGCCTCTGGAAAAAGAAAGGATATTTTGAAAGTTTTCCACAGTAATGCTGTGATCAGTTCTGGAGATAACATTTTGGGAAGTAGAATGATTCTGTGAGTTTCTGATGAAGAAACAAATTGACAGTCAAAGTAAAATAGAGAAGACAGTAGAAATCTTTCAGATTATACAGTGAGTTAGTGACTTGAATTTTCATTTGTTTCAAATGATTCATCAGCAGCTATTTCAGTAATGGAACCACTTAAGAGATGAAAATAAAATTCAGAGAAGTCCACTTTGAGTCTTACATATGTCTGTCTTCCTTCTTTGCAGAAGAAACCCAAACTGCTCAGCCTAAAGGATTCTTCTATGGCAGATGCCAGCAAGCATGGTGTTGGAACTGAATCATTATTTTTTGATAAGGTGAGTAATGGATGCATATGTTTTGATATTAGCTATTAATGACAAAGAAGAATCACTCCATTCCCCAAGAAGGCTTTTTTTTCCCCAAAGGCATCAAACTGATTAGGACATCCTGTTTTTTGCATGTCTTTTCAGTGCTGAGGATTGAACCCAGAGCCTTGTACATTCCTGTGCAAGCATTCTACCACTGAACTGTACCCCCAGCCATAGGTCTTTCTATTGTTTTAACTGGAGGTCCTTTCTATCGGCTATTGTTAGCACTGCTAGAGAAGTAGTAGCACTCTCACCTTTGGTTTTGTGAAGTAGTTGTTACAAAATACAGCATTTTCTATGGTGGAAGAAAGCCTGTTTAGAAATGCATCATGTTCCTCTCTCAAGGATTACCTGGTCTGTACAATGGGAAATGTTGGTACCAGCACCAATTGATCAGAATTTTAAGATGACTGTTTTAGGGGGTGAAAGAGATACTGGGGATTGAACCCAGAGGTGCTTTACCACTGAGCTATATCCCCAGACCTTTTTAATTTTAGTGTCTCATTAAGGTGCTTAAAGCCTCACTAAATGCTGAGGCTGGCCTTGAACTTGCAGTCCTCCTGCCTTAGTCTTCCAAATTGCTGAGATGACAGGCATGCACCACTATGCCTAGCAACTTGTTTTTTTCTTATGATGCTAGGGATTGAACCCAGGGCCTCACACATTCTAGACATGTGCTTTACTACAGACTTACTCTCCCAGCCTTAAAATGACTTGTAATCTTTTAATTGCTGTGATAATTATTTGCAATAAACACATATAGAGTTGTGGCCATTCTGGTTTAATGAATGTTTTCAAAGATCCTCAGGTGTTTCTAATGAATAGGCAGAATGGATATTACTGGTAAAAACCATGTTGCGTGTTATTTTAGTTTGATTCTTCTCCTGTAACAGGCTTCCTTTTGGAGTCAGCTTGGTGATTAGCAGTCAACTCTGAGTCGGGTAGCGGGCAATTATTAGGCTTCTTACTGGCAGAAATCTGCCTGAATTGATCTGGTGGTGATTAATCTCATCTTGTACCTCTGGGTTTTTGTAGAAAGGCAAATGGTCTCTTTCTATATTTGTGCATATGTGACCTGTCCTGCAAAAGAGTAGTGGTATTTTTTTTTTTTTTTTATAGATGGACACAATGTCTTTATTTCACTGCTCAGTATGTGGTGCTGAGGATCGAACCCAGGGCCTCACGCATGCGAGGCAAGCGCTCTACCGCTGAGCCACAATCCCAGCCCCAAGAGTAGTGGTATTTTTTAGTACTTTTAATAAGAGATACATACTTAAGAATGTATTCATGACCTATGTGAAGCTTGCTTTAAAATTCAGTGGTAGAAGAAATGAATATAGATGAAATAAAATTTATTGTATTTAAAAAATTTTTTTTTAGTTGTAGATATACACAGTACCTTTGTTTTATTTTTATTTATTTTTATGTGGTGCTGAGGATCAAACCCAGTGTCTTACATATGCCAGGCAAGCGCTCTACCACTGAGCCACAACCCCAGCCCCAAATTTACTATATATTGATCATTAAAGCTGAATGAGTATATAAAGTTTATTAGACATACGTTTGCTTTTGTGTATATTGAGAAGCTAATAAAAGCAAATGTGCATATACTACAAAAGGTATAGTACACTTTCCTTTAGCTTAAAAGTTTATGTTCCATGCAGTGTCTATGGAACATATGGTGGACAGTTATGAAAAGAACAGAAAAGTCTACAACTTGGCTTGTTAATAAAGTACTTGGTTTGTTAACAGTCTACAGTCCCCACCAAAACACCACAATGCTATTTACTTTTGGAACTGAAACTCCAGATTGGTCATCTAGTTAAGTTAGTTTTACTCTCTGTGGCATTGAACATCTTTAGGTTTGGGGATATTAAAATGTTCAGTTGGGTGTGGTGGCGCACACCTGTAATCTCAGCAATTTAGGAAGACCCTATCTCAAAATTGTAAAAAAATTTTAAAAATGGTGTTGGGAATGTGGCTCAGTGGTTAAGTGCCCCTGACTTCAGTCCCCAGTACCAAAACAATAAATCAGTAAATAAAATGTTCAATGTTTTAGTGGCAGGAAAAGGATCAGGTCAGAAGATAGAAGTATCTTAATTTAAAAGGTCATCATTCAAGATTACTAGTTTGAGAACAGTGTTGACAGAAATTCTTGCTGCCCTAAACACCTGTTAGGAAGGACATTTAAAGCTTGGGTAGGGGTTGGGGTTGTGGCTTAGTGGTAGAGCTCTTGCTTAGCATGTGTTCAATCCTCAACACCACATAAAAATAAATAAAAGTATTGTGTCCATCTATAACTAAAAATATATATATGTGTGTGTGTATACTTTTTTTTTTAAGCTTGGGTAAATCTAACGTGGCCTGGAGAAGCAAGCATATAAGAATGTATATTCTAGGATCTTTTTTATTTTTATTGTGGAAATTTTAAAACATGTGAAAGTAAAGAGTAAAATGATCCCTCATATACCCTCCAGCTTTTAGCCTTTTCCAACTCTTAGTCAGTACACTTGACTCATGTGTTTTCTCACCCATCCTAGTTTATTTGGAAATAAACGTCAGATGATACAGTATTTCATCAATAAGTATTTTAGTAAAGATGACTTCTTTTTAAAATGTAATCATTATTACATCTTTGAAAAACTAGCATTGATTCCTTAGTATCATCAAATATCAGGTCAAAATTTCTCTAATTTTTAAAATGTAGTTCAGGTCCTTGAGTCCCCAGGTAACCACTTTTCTTCTGTTTATCTCCATAAGGTGCGAAAAGCTCTACGGAGTGCAGAGGCCTATGAAAATTTCCTGCGATGTCTTGTTATCTTTAACCAGGAGGTGATCTCTCGGGCTGAACTTGTGCAGCTAGTCTCTCCTTTTCTGGGGTAAGTTAAGAGAGAGAATAACCCCTGATTCTGATATGGAAATAAAGTGATAAGTGATTTGTAAGAGTGTATTATAGACAAAGTTGATTTAATTGAGCTAAATCAGTTGGCTCAAATGCCAATGCCAAGAGTTCTAAGAGATCTTCTAACTCTAGAGATCAGAAAATAGGCAGACTAATGGTCTCCTGATTCTTTAACAAAGTGCATGATGTTTGTAGAGACAAATCTATCCCAGGTTCTAGAATCTTGACTATATTTGACAACCTAAGAATTATGTGAACACTGAAGCAATATTCTTGATCAAAAAAATGGTTGGTTATTGCCTAGTTTTTGTGCAAATCTTTCATTACCACGTTAATTGATTTGAGAGCATTCTAGAAGGAAAGGGGAAACCAAATGATTAGAACTGGTTTTTCTTAGGAAGTAATTGGCACTGACATTTGTTTCTGGTAGCAGAGTTTTGACCCAACACCAATTAGTGGTAGTCTTACCTCAGGATTATTGTATCATGGCTCTGATTGCTTACCAGTTTTTGGTTTGATTCTTCAGGAAATTCCCTGAATTGTTTAATTGGTTTAAAAACTTTCTGGGCTACAAGGAATCTGTACATCTGGAAACCTTTCCGAAGGAACGAGCCACAGAGGGCATTGCCATGGAGATAGATTATGCCTCTTGTAAACGGCTTGGCTCCAGCTATCGAGCCTTGCCCAAGAGTTATCAGCAGCCCAAGTGTACAGGACGGACTCCTCTCTGTAAAGAGGTAAGGATCAGCCCTGAATTCTCAGCTTCCCCCAGAAGATGGCAGTGGTACCAGGGTTTAAGAATTTATCTGAATGATGGAATTAAGAACCTTCCCTCAGCTGGGCACAGTAGCTCATACCTGCAGTCCTAGTGATGTAGGAGTCTTAGATAGGGCGATTGCAAGTTCAAGACCAGTCTCAGCAGCTTAGCAAGACCCTAACTCAAAAAATACAAAGGACTAGTGATGTAGCTCAGTGGTAAAAAACAGAAAGAAAGAAAAAAAAAAGGTTTTAGACTTAAATTTGGAACATTTTATTTACCATTATCCCTGTGTAAACTTGCTAAAGGGGAAATTTGTGGATTAATGCTAGCTGTTTCTGTCCTGTCCTGGAGTTTTGTCTGTCTTTTGAGAATGCTTTATCACCAGAAAGCTTTTGTTAGGTTTATAGTCTTTTCCTTTTTTTCTGTTTTTTGGGGAGGGAGGCTACCAAGGATTGAACTCAGGGTCACTTGACCACTGAGCCACATCCCCACCCCTATTTTGAGTTTTATGTAGAGACAGGGTCTCACTAAGTTGCTTAGCACCTCGCCGTTGCTGAGGCTGGCTTTGAACTTGCGATTCTCCCATCTCAGCCTCCCAAAGTGCTGGGATTACAAGCGTGAGCCACCGCGCCCAGCTTACAGTCTCTTTTTCTATCCTAAGGTTTTAAATGATACCTGGGTTTCCTTCCCATCATGGTCTGAAGATTCCACTTTTGTTAGTTCCAAGAAGACTCAGTATGAAGAACATATTTATCGTTGTGAAGATGAACGCTTTGAGGTATACACTCCTTTGTCATTTGAAGTTTGTGGATGTGAGAGATGCTAAATGAAAGGATATTTTAAATACTATCTGTGAAGGTTGGCTCTTTTAAGAGCAGAGAACCAGAGGCTCACGTTCTTCTGTGGTAAATGCTTACACTGATACTAGCTATGCTCTGTGCATTTGTCATATGTATTAGTAAAAATTTCTTATGGTAAATGTGACTTATCTAGGCCACTTTAGCCTTTTTAAAAATCATCTATTGATGACCAAAGAGTAATTCTTTAAATTTTGAATGGCATTTTAATGATAATATTGTGTTTTATGTAAATCTGTAAAATTAGCATCATAAGGCCTATATTGCATTCTTGAAGCCCTTCTGAAATGCTTTAAGTTCTCTGTGTATTGTTACGCTTAGCCTGGTATCTTGGCATGGTTAGCAAACCAGTTCTACCTTGGGAACTGGAATTCAGCTAGGTGGGGTAGCACACGCCTATAATCCCAGCAACTTGAGAGGCCAAGGCAGAAGGATAGCAAGTATAAGGCCAGCCCTAGCAATTTAGTAAGGCCCTAAGCAACTTAGTGAGACCCTGTCTCAAAAAGGGCTAGGGATGTAGCTAGTGGTTATGTGCCCCTGGGTTCAATCCCTGGTTCAAAAAAATAAGCTGGAATTCTTCACCCATGTATTTCGTATTGATTTGGCTTCTTTTGAAAGAAAGTTAAGATTGGGGGCTTTGTGTTAAAAAGTTAGTTGGGAAGGAGTGAGCTGGAGTAAATGAATAAGTTGGTAAAATGCCATTAAATTAAGAGGGGCCTACTGAAATTGGGCTCAGACCCCCATTGTTCAGATTGAAGTCTGCTTTACTGATGCCATTGCCAAGGGAAGTAAGTAGGTGTGAAGATATAAAATTAAGTATATCTAGTTTATATGGATAAGAGATATCTTTTTCTTTTTATATCCATACTGATTTAACTTTTTGCTGGTTTTCCCCTTCAGAGTTGCTTCAGCTGTTTGCAGATTGTTTTTGTTTTGTTTTGTTTTTAAACAAGGAACCACACACTGCCTGGGCATTGGCAAGTGGTTGGCCATCTTTGTCCCCAGAATTTATGAACATTGTCAGCCATTTGCAGAAAACTAAACTATGATAGGTCTTAACTTCCATAGGGAGTTGTTTTTGGGGTTTTTTGGGGTTTTTTTTTTTGTTTTTTTTGTGGTACTAGGGCTTGAATCTAGGACCTTGTGCATGCTAAGCAAGCAGTCTACCACTGAGCCACATCCACAGTACCCATGGGGACTTTCATCGACCTACAGAAAGCATTTCTTTAATACCTATGTTAGCAAGGTCAGATGACTTTGAAAACATAAGTGCCAGCAGTTCAGTTACAGTAGGTTGTTCCTCTTCTTTCTCACCTGGTATGCCTGCAAATGAGAGTCAACATCTTCATTTTCCGCTTATGACTATATGAGCAAAGGAGAAGGAAGTGTGGCTTTTGTATGTGTATGCTTAGGATTTGGCAGAATGGACTAGTTTGAAGGAGTGTTGCAGTGCACACAACTCCCAAATCTCAGTGACTTATAAAAACAAAAGGCTTATTTATGCTGTTTTGTGTGTTCATGTTTAACAGTGGATTTTCCTTGTGAGAATTACTTGGGGAACCATGCTGACAGCGCTACCATTTTGAATAATGCTAGTCCCTAGAATGATGAGAGCTCAGAAGGACCTCATATACCTAATGTTCCAACTTACAAATAATGAACTGACTTTGCACCTCATTACAACTCATTTGCCAGAAGTATTTATATTGCCCTATCCAATCATACAGGAGCCAGGAGGGTTAGGGGGACAGGAATCCAGAAATACTTGATGTTTACTGCAGTCCCAAAATAAGAAATTTAGGGAACACTTCTGCAGACATCTGGTTGTAGTCCCTTGAAACTGTTCATTTGCTTTTTAAAAATTTCTCATTTAGAGACTCTTACGCTAAGCTTGGGAAAATGGTACTTAAATGTTGCCAGGAAAAGCTAGGCTGTTGCCTGAAAATAAGTGCAGTTCAGTAACAATTTAAGTGGTTACCCGCAGATAAAGCATGGAACTCCTAAAGAAGTGATAGTGGGCTGGGGTTGTGGCTCAGTGGTAGAGCACTTGCCTAGCATGTGTGAGGCACTGGGTTCAATTCTCAGCACTGCATATAAATAAAATAAAGGTCCATTGACAACTAAAAAATATTTAAAGAAAAAAAAAGAAGTGATAGTCGCTGCGCTACTGGATGTAAGAAACAAGGCTGTTGAGTAGTTAAATGTTTTGTGCATATTTAAATATTTCAGGTTAAACCTGTTAAAATTGAATCTCAATCAGTTGTGAGAGGTGTTTTTTTTTTTTTTTTTAACTGTTTGTAACAGGTCTTAGCAATTTAGGAAAGTTCAGAGCAAACTATCAGTGTAAATCCTTCTCACCGAAGATTAGCAATCCTAAGCAAAGCATACTGTGGTGGTGGTAATGGTAATAGGAGTAATAAGAACTACTACTCCATATCTATATTGGATTTGTGTGTGCATGTGCAATGCTGGGATCTTAGCTATTTCTTTTGTGCCGGGTATTGTATTCAACACTTTACATGGATCATATCATTCACTGTAAAAAAAAAACAAAAACAAAAACAAAACCCTCATGAGAGTAGTTGGTACTTTAATCCATATTTGGCTAATATGGCAGTCAAGATTCAAATCCAGGGAGTTTTGACTCCCTACTTTATTCTCCCAAGCACTGCTCTATTCTGGTTTAGATCCTGAACACCTTTGTCTTCCTCTTTAGCTTGATGTAGTTTTAGAGACCAATCTGGCAACAATCCGGGTTCTAGAAGCAATACAGAAAAAGCTTTCCCGCTTGTCTGCTGAAGAACAAGCCAAATTTCGCTTGGATAACACCCTTGGGGGTACTTCGGAAGTCATCCATCGAAAAGCACTCCAGAGGATATATGCTGATAAAGCGGCTGACATCATTGATGGTCTGAGGAAGAATCCCTCCATTGCGGTTCCTATTGTCCTTAAAAGGTACCCAGGCAAATGTGCCCTTCATGCTTTAGTATGTTTCAGTGTCTTATTAAAGAAGGCTCTTAATTTTCAATCTGATTGTCCCCTAAGACCTCCAATTTGCTGTAGCCCTGGTGTTTGGAAATCAGGTACACAGGATAGGATAGCAGAACATCTTTTTGGGGATTCTGTGTAACCACATTAGAGTACAAACCTTGAAAGTTTATTAGTAGAGTGCTTTGTGTGTACAGTTGAGAGGTTTTATCATTTTTAATTAGTGAATTTAAAGAGATGGGGGGCTCACTATGTTGCCCAGTTCAGCATCAAACTCTTGGGCTCAAGTGATCCTCCTGCCTTAGCCTCCCAAATAGCTAAGACTACAGGTGTGTACCTTGGCCGTCTTGAAGGGGGTATTTAAATTTAAAATGTAAAAAAAGAACAAAGAAGGAAACAAGCACCCATATTCCTAAGGATTCACTAAGGATTAACTAATTCACTAAGGATTAACTACTGTTAATGTCTTAGTTCAGTTTTTAATAAGAAAAATCACTTTGTCATTGTAAAATCTGAAACATGCTCATGAAAAAGGATCTCATTTACCGTTTTCACCAAGAACATCTTACCTCTTATAGCTAACAAGCTTTCATGTCAGTCTTAGGTGTAAAGGAGCTGTCATGCCCACCTAAGTCTGGGCATCAGGCAGGAGGTGAGAGAATGGGCTGAACCCCCAGCGTGCTCTAAGTCTGTGGCACTCTTACCCACACTGATTCTTTTGTTACTAACTGGCTCGCCTTTCAGTGTCACCTGGTGAAAGTTAATTCTGGTTTGCTGCGCAGTTCACAAATACCCAGCCTTTTATTTTTCCACCTAGGGTCTCAAGCGCTGACACAAATTAATCATTATTCCTCTTCTTACCAGTATCATATAACTTCTGGCTTTAAGACATAGTGTATATTTTTTTTAACATATTTTTAGTTGTAGATGGACCCAGTACATTTATGTGTGTGTTTATTTATTTATGTGGTACTGCGGATCGAATCCAGTGCTTCTCTTCTGGAGCATTAGAATCAGTTGTTCTGGGCAGAATTTTGCAGACCATCCAAAGAAATATTTTTGTGCAAGTTCTCTGCTCTTGGACTTTGTATTTTCCTTAGCATTAGTAAGCATTCTGAGGATCATGCAACGGAGAAATAAATTTAACCCTGTTTCAGCTGACCAAGGAAGAGAGCTTTATCTTCAAAGAATACTTAATGATATACTAGGAGTCCCATATTGTGGAATGCTTTTCTTTTTAAATTTTTATTTTTTTCTTGGTGCTGGGGATTCAGTCCTAGGCCTTGCACATGCTAGGCAAGTGCTTTACCACTGAACTACACCTCCAGTCCCTGAAATGCTTTCTGAGAATGAACTGTTCTGGTAAGATTTCTGACTTGGGAAAATTACTTTCCCAAAGTAAGTTCTGAATGAGTATTTTTTCTTTTTTAACAGAGTTCAAAACTGGTTTGATAACATTTATCTCAAGTTGTCAGTAATCTTGACAGACCTTGCATCTTTGACTTTTGAAAGAAAGTAAGCTTTGTGTCTTTCTTATTTCTACACCCTCTGAATCCCCACATATTGTTTCCACCCCTCTTCTGACCCCCATTAGGTTGAAGATGAAAGAGGAAGAATGGCGAGAAGCTCAGAGAGGCTTTAACAAGGTGTGGCGAGAGCAAAACGAGAAATACTACTTGAAGTCTCTGGACCACCAGGGCATCAACTTTAAACAAAATGACACCAAAGTCCTGAGGTCTAAGAGCTTACTCAATGAGATTGAGAGTATTTATGATGAGGTGAGCTGAGGGTTCTACATCCGAGGAGACTCCAGGCCTTATCTTCAGCATAGCTTTGATTTTTGGAAATTACCTTTGCCTGACTGTCATAGGTTTTTATATTCCTGATCCTACCATTTTAAACTTAAGCCTTATCCTTATACCCACAGTTTCACTAGTTTCCTAATTTACCATCCTAGTTTCAAATTATACCTCATGCCTTTCTCCTCCCACTTCTTCCACTGTATGTTTCCCTCAAGCAGTGCCTTGTATTCATATTTACATAGACTATCTCAACTTCCACCACAACCTAAAAATTTATTGCCCTCCAAACTGTTTGTAATCCTTGTTTACTCAGCACACTTAGCAGTACTATAAATAGTACTAGGAGCTAAGATACAGAGGTGAATAAGAAATTCTTTCTGTGAGCTCATAGTCTTAGGAAATGAAGAAATGGATAGAAATATAAATGTAATATAATTAGGAATTCTTAGAAGTTGTGTGTTCCTGTATTTTAAAAATAAACTCAATATTAAATGAGCCCTCACATTATCTTAACTATCCATGTTTTGTCAATGTTGTTATATTATCACCCCCTACACCCCATCCCAAAAATTATTTTAAAGTCAGTCCCAGTCCTCATATTGTACTCTGCATAGGTACTAATCCAATATTATAAAAAGATGGTAATAATTCCATCTCATTGTCCCTATAAAGTCTTCAAAGTCTATAAGGTGCTAATCTTTTTGCATCAAACACATCTTCACATTACCTATTTGTTTCTGGAAGATGCACAAAAATTATGGTTAAGATCAGTTCTTAAGATTAGGTAACCACTGTGGTTAATAGAATGTACTGCTAGTGTAGTCTTGTAAGTTTGTTGATCTAAACATGTACTTTTGTCTCTCCCATCAGAGGCAAGAGCAGGCTACAGAAGAGAATGCTGGTGTACCTGTTGGTCCACACCTCTCGCTTGCCTATGAAGACAAACAAATACTGGAAGATGCTGCTGCTCTGATTATCCATCATGTGAAGAGGCAAACAGGCATTCAGAAGGAGGACAAGTATAAAATCAAGCAAATCATGCATCATTTCATTCCAGATCTGCTCTTTGCTCAGAGAGGTGATCTTTCTGATGTAGAGGAAGAAGAAGAAGAAGAGATGGATGTAGATGAAGCCACAGGGGCAGCCAAGAAGCACAATGGTGTTGGGGGCAGTCCCCCTAAGTCAAAGCTACTATTTAGTAACACAGCAGCTCAAAAGTTAAGGGGGATGGATGAAGTTTACAACCTCTTCTATGTCAATAACAACTGGTATATATTTATGCGACTACACCAGATTCTGTGTTTGAGGCTGCTGCGGATTTGTTCTCAAGCCGAACGGCAGATTGAAGAAGAAAACCGAGAACGAGAATGGGAACGGGAAGTACTAGGCATAAAGCGAGAGAAGAGTGAGAGCCCTGCCATCCAGTTACGGCTCAAAGAACCTAGTGAGTACCTAGACTGTTGGTTCACAGAGGATATGTGGGATTGGGGACCTCATTACCTAGTTAGAACTGCTTTCTTTTATCCATAGAGTACAGGCCATATTTGAACTAGGTTCAGATCCTACCTCTGCAGTTGACTGATTGTGTGCCTATACTTAAACCTAGTGAACCTATTTACTTTGTAAAATGGAAGCACTAATTGTTACCTTATGGAGTTGCTAAGAAATAAAATGCATAGCACACTGGTTGGATCGTGGACAGTACATCAGTGGTTGGTACTGTGGACACACCAGGGACAGGAGATCAGTTGAACAAGTGGTAAATCTCTGGGTTACTGCATAGTATACAGAGGACAGAGAGACTTCGATTTCACACCAAGAAAGAACATCAGTTCTTAGTTATTCATGCCTAAGACTGATGGGAATTTTCTCAGATGTGAATGAAAGGACTTCTCTTTAGGGTGGGGTTTATGGCTTATTCCTAATCAGTAGCAATAGTTTCTGGAAAGGAGTTTACAATACAAGATAAGATGGTGTGAGGCACAGCAGAATAGGAATAAAGACAGAAAATTCAAGAAAAGGAAAATAAGGGAGGGTTAATGAGGCCATCGTATACTTTTTAAGTAATTATCTGTACTGCCTATTTCCAGATAACAGTTCAGTTTATAAATTAGGTACTTGACCTGTGAGCCAAAAGCTTTTTCATGAGGCTTTTTTTCCTGGGTCCTTCAGTAAATAGAAAATCTAAGGAGCAAGTGGTGCCGGTGGTATTTTTTAAATGGGTGCTGTTGTAGGAATCCCATGTATGGCGCCAGTTTTCTGTGTATCAAAGACCTAATAATACTGGGAATTAATTCCAAAAGCTTGTATTTGGATTAGTCCTAGCTTCAAAAGGGTAGAATTTTGGACCCAGGTGTAGTAATACTACTTCTGCTTGAATAGAAATTAGATATATAATGGCCCAGTTCTGGCTTGAGACCTGACTTAACCTTGTTTAAAGCTTACATAGTTTTGCCTTGAGTGATAATGCCGTCCCTCAAACTGGCTATATTCTGGGGTGAAATTCAGGTCAGTTGTTCAATTTACGCAGTAATTGTGCTTGTCCATAATGATTCCATCACACTTCAAATAAATGGAGGTAGATTGGTTTTGCTATTAGCTTTATTTATTTATTTGGGGGGCAGGTACTGGGGATTGAACTCAGGGGCACTCAACCACTGAGCCACATCCCCAACCGTATTTTGTATTTTGTTTAGAGACAGCATCTCACTGAGTTGCTTAGCATCTTGTCATTGCTGAGGCTGGCTTTGATGCTTGCTTTCTTTTCTTTTTTTTTCTCTTTGCATTTACATGGCATACTTTTTGTGTGTGTGTGTGGTGCTGGGGATTGAACCCAGGGCCTTGTGCATGCAAGGTAAGCACTCTACCAACTAACTGAGCTATATCCCCAGCCCATGAGGCTGGCTTTGAATTTGCAATCCTCCTGCCTCAGCCTCCTGAGCTGCTGGGATTACAGGAGTGTGCCACCGTGCCTGCTGCTATTAGCTTTATTCACGTACACAAATGCTACAAAACAGTAAAGGAGTTCTTTCTGTATTTTTTTTTTTTCATTTTAGTCAATCTTTTGGAAGTGCAACACATATACAAAGACGTAAACAAATGAGAATTGTACAGCTTCGTGAGTTTTTCCAGTGAATACCTTTTCTTCAAGAAAGAGAATATAACCAAGACCCCCCAGTAGCCTCTTTATGCCACTATCTTAATTAGAGATTAGGTTTTGACCTTTAAGTAAATGGGGTTTATTTTAGTAAGCTCAGAGGACTTTTACTGTTTTTTGTGTCCTCTGTTAGTTACCAGATGACTCTTTTTAACTAGTGATAAAATTAATTATATTTAGAGGTCGAAGTGATTCATGTGAGGCAAGTACTGATCATCTAGTGCAATTTGTGAAGTACAGTGTTGCAAATCCATTTTTTAAAAAAAGGACTTTTACAAATGCAGATTACTTCATTATTTGTAGAGGATTTAATTTGTACTCTGTTCTGAAGTGATTTCCCAGTGCTCATGTATTACAGTGACTTTTCTCAAATACATTTTATGTTTCATTGAAATAGCTTTATGAGCAGATGATCACTGTGAGGAATGCTTTTCTGCAGGCTGGAGAGCTGACTTCTTTGAAGGCCCCTCTTCCCTGAAATATTTTTGTTTTGTCATTTAGAGCCTAGCAGTGCTGTAAAGTATCTTTCTGGCACAGTCAATCAGAAGTTAGAAGTCACTGTTGAAGTTGCAGAGTCACTGTCCTTTCATAGCCAGCACTGGTGATTATAGCCACCTGTCAGATTTCATTTCTTTCTGCAGCAGGTTGAATGAATATGTTTTAAATATCTAGTATTTATTTGCCTTTTCAAATGCTGTTTAGGCCAGCTGTGGGATTTTCCCTGCCCTCTGTCCTTGATCTTTTCTTAGCAGGGTAAGGCCTCACCTGTCCCATTTCTCCCACAGTGGATGTTGATGTAGAAGATTATTACCCAGCTTTCCTGGACATGGTGCGGAGCCTTCTTGATGGCAACATAGACTCATCACAGTATGAAGATTCATTGAGAGAGATGTTCACCATTCACGCCTACATTGCCTTTACTATGGACAAACTTATCCAGAGCATCGTCAGACAGGTGAGGGCATGGTGGAGGTTAGTGCTTATGAGGGAAGAAGTTCTTACCTAAAGGTGGGTCAAGCATAGAGAAAAGGCAAGATTTCTGTAGGAAAAGGAAAGGCAGCTTATTCACATAACAGTGTTTATAAATGCATGGTTCTGAAATGGAAAAGGTAAGGTTAAGGTTAAGTCAGATTTCACATGTTAACAAAGTGTAGTTAATCAAGCCACAAAATTGGCTCCTTTATTCTCACTGTGCCCTCACAGTAGTGTAAACCTTCCTCAGACCCTTGCTTGCTGGCCACGTGTATAGAGTACAGAGATCCCAAGGCCAGCTCCCTGTCCTGTCTGCCCTCCTATGCCTTCTCTTTATCTGTGAGGAGTGAGCAATGTATAACATTGCTTCTTCCATGGATGATAATTCTGTGTATTTGCTTTATTTAATATTTGAAGTTCTTTTCTTTCTTTTTTTTTTTAAACCGCTGAGCAAGGCTTTATTGATGTACGCTCCCGGGCAAGACTCCTCAGTCCAACAGAGCAGGTCCGGGAGAATTGTGCATGTGCTCGTCAGGATAGAAATTTTATGGGCTTAGGGCAGGAAGGGGAGAGCTTGGGGCAGGAAAAGAAGGCTTTTGGAGTCCCGTGTCTCCCCTGGGGTTGGTCAGGCAATCCTCTGAGATCCGTGTCCTTCCAAGATTGGTCTGAAGTTCTTTTCACAAGAAGGGTTTTATATAAAGTCTTTTACTATATTCTGCCCACTTCATCCGTCTGACTTTCACTTCACATAAGGTGTTTGATTGGTTTGTGTTTTATTCTTGGAAGTTTGTAAATATGCGGTTCTTTACAATAATGATATCTTTATTATAACAAATACCTCGTAATGTATGGTCAGGTTTTTTACTTCTTGGCCTTGAATTCCAAGCTCCCAGAGGGATCAGGGTCTGTAGGTACATAATATTTGGAAAGTAAAAACCAAGAAAAAACAAATAGTAAATTCTAATCCTAGAGGCCACATGGCCACTATAGAAGGAAAAGGATTATTGCTGTTTTCTCTTGGGATAAAATGTTGAATCCTTTATGAAGTTACCCATATTTTTGTCTTGATTTTGGAAAAATGCATACCTCTGTACCCCTCCCACAATATCCAAGATTAGGAAGAAAGTGTCATATGACTGAATCTTGGGTCTTAGAGAAAGTTGTCTTCTTCCTCAAAGTTGAAGAAGTTACCATAATGGTGACTGAATGACATCATTATATAGATACAGTCAGGTACGCTTATAATTTCTCAAAGACAAACTGTGTCAATCCCTTAAACATACATAAAATAACAATTCCAATTACCTTGTACTTATGTTTCTGCTTATAAGTTTGCTGTTGCTATAGCAAAGAACAAAGTCTTTCATAACCACCAGCACAACAACTTTAAAAGAAAGCCAATAAAACTGACCTTATAAGCCTGAGGTTAGTTTTTGAAACAACAAATATAATTAATCTATTTACTAGAAGCATCTGGTTATGATTTTGAGTTGACACATACTGTCACATTCCTTTTTTTTTTTTTTTTAAAGGAAACAGGTTTCCTTCAGAACATCCCAAATCAGTGCATTTTTAAAACCATGTTTGTTTCTCATCTTAACTCCTCAACTGAAAGCATCTCTTCTCTCATTCTCCTTTTCTCACTTGGTGTTCTCCTAGAGTTCTTTGCTAACTGGAGATAGAACATGTTTCATGATTAAGCCATCCATTTATCTTACCTTCCAGACTGATTTCAGAGGATATAGTTGTTATGAATACAATAGGCAGTCTCACAGATATCTAAGTACAGAACCAGAATATGATCATATCATGTGAGGGCAAGACTAGGCAGTTTTTCTTCTCCCTGGATCCCTTCATCCTGGCCATCTGCTTCATTCTCATGTTTCTCTGTAGATGAACATTTAGCATATACAGCCTTCTCCAGTCCTCTTAGACTTGCCAGAGAAGGCTTTGGCCCTAGCCTTTCCTGTAGCTGGTTGTTCCTCTGTAAAAAGTTGACTGAAGAGCCAGGCGTGGTGGCGCAAGCCTGTAATCCCAGCACTTTGGGAGGCCTAGACAGGAGAATCGCGAGTTCAAAGCCAGCCTCAGCAATGGCGAGGCGCTAAGCAACTCAGTGAGACCCTGTCTCTCCATAAAACACAAAATAGGGCTGGGGATGTGGCTCAGTGGTCGAGTGCCCCTGAGTTCAATCTCCAGTACCAAAAAAAAAAAAAAAAAAGTTGACTGAATACTCTCCGTTTGTCATTTCAAATTACCAGGAGAGAGAATATGGCCATTCTTCAGGGGTGGGGAAAAGTGGAGGTACCCAGTTCTTTCTGGATTTGTAGTGCTGCCTTTTCCAGAGATGCATGGTAGTAGGGCCAGATAGTCAATAAGATGATATGGATAGGGAGTCAGTGACGGTCTTTTTTTTTTAAAATACCAGAGACCTAACCCAGGGACACTTAACCACTGAGCCACATCCCCAGCCCTTCTTTTTTTTCTTTTTTGGTACTGGGATTGAACTCAGGGGTACTCGACCACTGAGCCACATCCCCAGCCCTATTTTGTGTTTTATTTAGAGACAGAGTCTCACTGAGTTGCTTAGCGCTTCGCTGTTGCTGAGACTTGCTTTGAACTCGCAATTCTCCTGTCTCAGCCTCCCAAATTGCTAGGATCACAGGTGTGTGCCACTGTGCCTGGCCCAGCCCTTTTTCTTAATCTTATTTTGAGACAGGGTCTTGCTAAATTGCTTAGAGCCTTGCTAAGTTGCTGAGGCTGCTCTCGAACTTGTCATCCTCCAATCTCAGCCTCCTGAATTGCTGAGATTACAGGCATACATCACCACACCCAGCTATTTCTATTTTAATGAGAAAGTAACTGAAAGTATCTGCATGATAGATAGAAATCATGCTTTGGATATACTTTTCACCCTGCTTTTTTAATTCTTTTACACACTGTATAGTAAGCTTTTCACTATGTAACCAAGTCATAATAAGTTTTATTTTAATGATGATCTCAGAATCCTTTATATGGACTTACTTGTTATTTATTTAGTCATCTGCAGTTACCCTTTCTTCCAGTCTCAAATTACTTACTCTTCTGATTCTGCCCTGTGTCCAGTTATCTACAAATACATACATGTCATTTTAAGACTATTTAATGTTAAAAATGAGTTGTCACAGTTACACTTCAAAAAGAATATATTTTCCTAAAAATAAAATGACTTCGTGGTTATGAGAAATTTTTAATTATTTTGGTTATAGATGGACACAGTATCTTTATTTTATTTATTTTTATATGGTGTTGAGGATTGAGCCCAGTTCCTCACACATGCTAGGCAAGTGCTCTACCACTGAGCCACAATCACAGCCCTGGTTATAAGAATTTTAAAATGAAACTGATGAATTCATATTAAAATTAACTTTAGTTTTCACCTTTATTTTTACATTCTTCGGTATTTTAAAGTTTCATTTGAGGCAGTTTTGATTTGAGACTAGAAATAGTGAGCTGGGGATGTAGCTCAGTTGTAGAACTTGTACCTAGCATTCACGAAACCCTGGGTTTTATCCCTAGAACCACACACACTCAAATTACTTACGACCTATGAAAATGGGAACTCCAGAAAGTTCCACTTTCTAGCCATTACTTTAAAAAGATTGTCACAAAAGTTGCTAATCATGATTGATTGGTATTGAATGAATTGGGTCTGAGATGTAGCTTAGTTGGAGAATGCTTGCCTAGTATGTATAGAGTCCTGAGTTTGATTCCCCAGCATCCCATATACACACAGAATTAACATTATGTGTAAGTTAAGTACTACACTTTCTATCAAATAGTGTGTTAATAAGAGTATTGGCATAGGAGTCGAGAAGTTTGACTCTGCTAGGTGCTGTGGCGCACACCTTTATCCCAGCAGCTCGGGAGGCTGAGATAGGAAGATTGCAAGTTCAAAGCCAGCTTCAGCAAAAGCGAGGGGCTAGGGGCTGGGGTTATGGCGCAGTGGCAGCGTGCTCACCTAGCACGCGGGAGGCTCTGGGTTCAATCCTCAGCACCACATAAAAATAAAATAAAGCTATTAAAAAAAAAAAACAAGGGGCTAAGCCACTCAGTGAGACCCTCTCTAAATAAAATACAAAATAAGGCTGGGGATATGGCTTAGTAGTTGAGTGCCCCTGAGTTCAATCCTTAGTACCTAAAAATAAAAATAAAAAATAATTTGACTCTAATACCAACTCTACTTCTTTGATTACTTCCTTTGGGCAGTTGATTCAGTAACCACTTCTTCGATCCATCATGAGTTTTAGGTTTTGTACAAGTGCTAGGAATATAGACATAGGTCTTATTTTCATGAATCTCTAAGGCCACTCTTCTTGCCCTACTTCACAGGTGAGTTTCTCATCTAACATGTCAGTTTGTCTCCTAGCAGGGCACCCCCTTTCCATCCTGCTTTCTGAGATAGTTAGGAGAACTAAATATGTGGAAGTCAGTGGCTGGTATTGTGGCTCAGTGATAGAACACTTGCCTAGCATGTGTGAGGCACTGGATTTGATTCTTAGCACAACATATAAATAAGGTTAAAAAAAAGGTCCATCAACAACTAAAAAAAAAGTTTTTAAAAAATATGTGTGAAAACAAATTACAAATAATAGAAAGTGCTAATAAAAATGAGCCAAAGCTGGTCACAGTGGCATACTCCTATAAGACCAGCAACTCTGGAGGCTTGGGCAGGATTGGAAATTCAAGGGCAACCTTAGTGAGGCCCTAAGCAACACAGACCCTGTCTCAGAATAGGAAAGGGTTAAGGATGTGACTCAGTGGTAAAGCACCCCTGGATTTAATCCCTAGTTAAAAAAAGAAGAAAACTGAAAATGCACCAACTGGATATGGTGGCACACGCCTGTAATCCCAGCAACTCTGAGACAGGCAGGATCACAAGTTCCTGGCCAGCCTCAGCAACTTGGTGAGACCCTGGCTCAAAAAATAAAAAGGGCCAAGGATGTAGCTCTGTGGTAGAGCAACTCTGGGTTGAATCCCTAGTACTCCAGTGAAAAATTAAAAGAGCCATGGAAAAATTCTTAAAGATCCTTAGGATTTTATTTCATTTTTTTGGTGCTGGTGATTGAACCCAGGGCCTCAAGCATGGTAGGTACACACTCTACCACTGAGTTATACCCCCAGCCCTGTTTTTGCTTTTAAATAAAGTTGTACTTAATGAATCACTGATAAAGTTGCAGACTTTCACTTGGTTCCTATTCAAGAAAATGATACAGTGCTTCTGTGTGATTTATTTTCTAAAATTACCAACCAAAAACCTCACTTTTAAGTTGAGTGACTCGATTGTAGGGAGACATATTTTCTTGGTTTACTGATGACTTGTCCTTGCTTGGTTCCAGCTGCAGCACATTGTCAGTGATGAGATTTGTGTGCAGGTGACTGACCTTTACCTGGCAGAAAACAATAATGGGGCCACTGGAGGCCAGCTAAACACACAGACTTCAAGGAGCCTCCTAGAGTCAACCTATCAGCGGAAGGCAGAGCAGCTTATGTCAGATGAGAACTGCTTCAAGGTGAGAGTTGGTCATGTGACCAGGCCTTTGTTGGGAACTGAAGTTATTAGGACTCTCTACCAAGATTCAAAGCTGGGAATTTTGACCAAGTGGTTCTTCTCTTGGAACTCTTAATGAGCTAATCAGAGGAAATACGAAGAACATGGAAAAGTAGAAGTAGCCATCTCCTCTGACAATCTAGTTTAGTTCTTTCTCCTCTGACAAACTAGTTCTTCCTTGGTTTTTGGTACTGGGGATTGAACTCGGGCACTCAACTGCTTAGCTACATCCCTAGCCCTATTTTGTATTTTAGAAACAGGGTCTCACTGAGTTGCTTAATGCCTCACTGTTGCTGAGGCTAGCCAGGAACTTGTGACTCTGCCTGTCTCCAGAGGCAGGGTTTATTATGTATTAATAATACATAGTAGTGTTGCTAGAATTCCTATGTATTATTTTTACTATTTTGTATTATGTTTTTTCATATAATGCTTTGTAAATATATATACACGTATGTTTTTTTGTTTGTTTTCTTATTTTGCAATGGTGAGGTTTGAATCCATGGCTTTGCTTATGCTAGGCAAACACTATAACAAGTTACAATACCAGAACTATAAATATTATTTTTTTAAGAATGTTTAAGCCACGCATGGTGGTACATGCCTATAATTCCAGCAACTCAAGAGATTGAGGCAGAAGGGTTGCAAGTCTGAGGCCAGCCTCAGCAACTTATTGAGACTCTGTCTCAAAATTTTAAAAAAAGGCTGAGGCTATGGCTCAGTGGTAAAGTGACTCTAGGTTCAATCCCAGCACCAAAAAAAAGTCATTATCAGACAACCATAATGACTTATTTCTAGAAATAATTATTGATAACATTTTTAGACTGAATTTTGTTTGTTTTGGAGTACTGGGCATTGAACCCATGTGGACTTTGCCACTGAACTATATCTCTGTCCCTTTTTATTTGATTTTATTTTTAAATTTTTTTTTAATTTTTAAATATTTATTTTTTAGTTGTAGGTGGACACAATAGCTTTATTTTATTTTTATGTGGTGCTGAGGATTGAACCCAGTGCCTCCTGCGTGCTAGGCGAGCACGCTACCACTGCGCCATAACCCCAGCCCCTGATTTTTAAATTTTAAGACAGTGCCTTACTAAGTTGCTGAGGCTGATCTCTCTCTCTTTTTTTTTTTTTTTGGTACTGGAGATTGAACTCAGGGGCACTCGACCACTGAGCCACATGCCCAGCCCTATTTTGTGTTTTATGTAGAGACAGGGTCTCACTGAGTTGCTTAGCGCCTCGCCATTGCTGAGGCTGGCCTTGAACTCATGATTCTCCTGTCTCAGCCTCCCTAAGTGCTGGGTTGCTAAGGCTGATCTTGATTGAATTTGCCATCTCCTTGCCTCAGTTCAGTTGGAAAGCACCCTGGGTTTAACCCCCAGTACCAACACACACCCACTTCTCAAATACAAAACCAAACCAAAAAAAAACACCCCAAAATGACTCAGCCTTGCTGGGATTATAGTGTGTGTCATCATGTCCAGCTTAAATGTGTATTTTGAAAGCACTTATACTAAGAGAACTGTACTGTTATTTATTTTGCTCAGTTAACAATACTGATACTTGGTTCTTCAACGTCTTCAAATAATGTTAAGAGAACCAAAAATGTCAAGAACTTCAAATGCAATTGATGTCATTGTAACAAAACACTTTTTTGGCATGGAGGATTTAACCCACTTTATCACTGAACCGCATCCCTTTCCCTTTTTTAAATTTTTTTTATTTTGAGACAGGGTCTCACTAAGTTGCTAAGGGCCTCCTATGTTACTGAGACTGGCCTTGAACTTGAGATCTCCAGTCTCACTGTACGGAACTGCTGGGATTACAGGCTTGCACCACCACACCTGACACAAAACACTTCTTACCATTTTGTTTTGAACACCATAGACTTGTTTACATATTTGTATTAAGTTTTGGAAGTGGGACTTTGAAAGGGCATATGGTTTTTTTCCCTAGTTGACACAATGAAATTTTTTTTGGTGTGTGGAACCCAGGGCTTCACCCATGCTAGGTGTTCTACCTCTGAGCTACATTCCAGTCCAAATTACTTGTTTTTTAAAGCACTCTTAATGGCATTTAATATTTTATCTAATTCAAGAAGTACCTGTTTCATTTTGCTAATAGCAAGATTGGACTTTTTGTTGTTATTTGTTTTTTTGATCAATGGCCCTCCAAATTTTGAGTATGTTTCTCAGTTCTTCAGTTAAAACAAAATCTTATAACTTTATTTCCTCCCCAGCTCCCAGAGCTCAAGAAGTTAATGGCTTGGGCAATTACATGTTATGGCTTTGGTGAGTTTGGTTGTTGTTGTTTATACTTTGGCTTCTTATTTTCAGCTTATGTTCATTCAGAGCCAAGGCCAGGTTCAGCTGACCATTGAGCTTTTGGACACCGAAGAGGAAAACTCAGATGATCCTGTGGAAGCAGAGGTATGGGCAAGTATATTATAGATCCTGTATGCCAAGCAGAATGGGCATATCCTGAGAGTGCCTCATGGCCCTGTCTTGTAGAAAACCAAAGCTCCTGAGGTCTTTCTTAAGGGTCAGAATGCTTAAGGTGAAGGTCATTCCAGCTATGTTTTCAACTAAGGAGAATGGCTGATTGCTGCAGATGTTTAAAGTTGATGGCAGCCTCATCTTACCCTTACTAAAGCCATGTCCCCTGAGAAATCATGGTTGGCATCTTCCCTGTTTTTTCCTAAAGCATAAGAAAGAACAAATAAGATGTCATTTTTAGTGTCATTATCTTGACTCTTTGTTTCATGTTAATTTTTATTAGGCTAAGTGGAGCCAGAAATTCTGAATTCACAGACTAGGTGGAGTGATGTGATTATTATAGTTGGTCTGGCATGTAACATAAGTGGGAGACACAGGCTAAGTATATGATGTTGAGGATGTAAGGAAGATTTATTTGGGAATATTAACTTATGGTTGCCAAATTCTTTTTCTTTCTTTTTTTTTTTTTAAGAGATGTTAGAAATTCATATTTTTATATGTAAGATACTGATTTCCAGATATTTGCCCCTATATATTTTGCTCTCTAACAAAATTATCTGTGGGGAAATAAAACTTGCCTGTGAGCCAGTTTCTACTCATTTATGATTTTTATTGGTATTAGGGATTGAACCTGAAGGTACTGTACCACTGAACTACACCCCAAGCCCTTTTTGTTTTTTGAGGAAAAGTCTTGCTAAGTTGCTGAGGCTGCCCTTGAACTTGTAATCCTCCTGCCTTAGCCTCCTCGATTATTGGCATTACAGATGTGCATCACCATGCCCAGCCCCATTAATGACTTCTGATTACATCAGAAAAACTTGTCATCTTACTGGGTAACAGAACTTGTTTTTCTTTTTGTTTTTGTGGTACTGGGGGTTAATCCTAGGGCCTCTTACATGGTAGGGAAGTATTCTACCACTGAGTTGCATCCATAACCCTTCTAATATTTTACTTTGAAACGCTGTCTGACTGCATTGTCCAGGCAGGCCTGGAACTTGTGATCATCCTTCCTCAGCCTCCCTAGTAATTGGAATTACAGGCATGTGCCACCATGCCTGGCTTTAGAATTTTTAAATATGTATTCTTATATTGAGTAGCAAACAGGTCTTTGGGGGAAAGTTTGGTTTTGTTTGTTTTTAATCTTGAAATGTACAGATTTTGGGACATTATAGTCATTGAATTGACTAAACTACTTGATGAGGATGTTGCTCAGCGCTTGATTGCCCTACACTTCCATTTTGTGTTTTTCATCCTAGCGTTGGTCAGACTATGTAGAACGATATATGAATTCTGATACTACCTCTCCTGAACTTCGTGAACATCTGGCACAGAAACCAGTATTTCTTCCAAGGTGAGTGCACCAAGTCACCAGTTGGCAGTCGATACTTGTGCACAGTTGAGGAGTAGAGTTAAATGAGTTTCAGATTTTAGGTTTTTATGTATTGTTTATTTGTTCTATCTGCTAAGGATGCTGAATTCAAGGTTTGTGTGTCTATTACAACACATACTTACCTGGAGCATGCCTCAGAGCATTAGGGAGATGAAAGTTTTAAAAGAATCAGCAGTAATTTTCTTACATTGAATGGGAATGTAGGAGTCTCCAAAGTTGGTGATTCATTAGGAGGACTCGGCGCATATTCACGCCTTTAACTAGATTTTATTACATTAAGAAAATATAAGTAAAACAAAGGGAAAAGTGCCTATGGCAAAGTTGGAGGAAGGAGGCGCAAGCTTCCAAGAGTCCTCTCCCAATGGTGTCACATAGGGATGCTTTTAATTTTTCCTGTATGTGTGAAATGCTGTCTACCAGGGAAGCTCATTAAAGCCTTGCTGTCAGGGTTTTATTGAGTGCTAATTATGTAGGCACCCTCTTTCGGACACGTACCAAAATTCCAGACTCAGAAGAAAAGCAAATTTTTGGCATAAATCATAGTTAGTAGGTTCAGTGGGCCACTTTCATGAGTTTTGGAAGCAATGGAAGATCTTCCCAAATCCCAGATGCTACACTTGAGCCAAGGGCCAGACTTTTAAGCAGGACTTCTAAAGTATAGCAGTCATAGAGCTGCTATGTTAACACTTTTCTGCATAAAATTTTAAAATTCTCCCCCTATATTTGGGCAAATTGTAATGCTGATCTTCTAAGTATAGAAACAATATTTCAGCTGGGCATTTGTGGTATAGGCCTGCAATCCCAGCAGTTTAGAAGGCTGAGGCAGGAGGATAGCAAGTTTAAAGCCAGCCTCAGCAATTTATCAAGGCTGTGTCTCAGAAATAGAAAGGGCTGGGGATATAGCTCAGTGGTAGAGAGCCCCTGGGTTCAGTCTTAGTGCTGGGAGGAAAGGGGGGGGGGGTAAGAAAGAAAGGAAAGAACAGTATTTCAGAAATAAAAAATAGGTAAAATGGGAAATTTAGAATTGAAATCTTATGTCTTACATTACTTAAAAAAAGTAGTATTCCAGCACTACTAGACTTACTCCTAATGAGAACATGGAAAAGGTACCTGCCATATTCCCTACTCATTGATTCATTTAGCAGATTTTGATCAATTACTGTGTTCCAGAGTCCTCTCAACAAGATAGACATATGGAGTGTGTGTGTATGACAGAAACGTACAGTGGTGTGTTTTACCCCAGATTTGAAGGTTTGTGTTCATACTGTGAGAATAGTAGAAACTGATAAAATTATTCTAGGATCAGGACAGTGAAAATGTGGAAACTTCAGCCTAGAACATTAGTTCTTTTTCTTTTCTGCTCATTTCTTTGTTTCTTTTTTTTTTTTTTTTTTTTTGGTACCAGGGATTGAGCTCAGGGGTACTCAACCACATCCCCAGCTCTATTTTGTGATTTATGTAGAGACAGTCTCACTGAGTTGCTTAGAGCCTTGCCTTTGCTGAGGCTGGCTTTGAACTTGGAATCCTCCTGTCTCAGCCTCCCAGGATTACAGGCGTGCACCACTGCGCCTGGCTCATTTCTTTCTTTCTTGAGGACAGTTTAATTTTAATAATTTAGCACTTCCTTAGTGTTCAACTTCAGGAGACTTTGAAATGCTTTAAAATAAAAACTGTTTTCCCTTAATTAGGTTATGAAGTAGAATTTGTGTTGAAGTAAGTTAATTCTCATATTCCTAAACCACTGGAAGATAAAATCCTAAAATAAGATCTCCACTTCCACTTACCTAATAATGCGAGGCAAAGTGTATATTTTAGTGTTGCACAATTGTTAAGACCATATAATTTTAGGCACTGATAAGTTAAATGATAGGAAAAGGTCCCTCTCAGGAATTTAAAATTGACTTTATAAAATAAATGATAAAATAACTGGTCACAGGTCAAACAGCCAACGTACAGTACAATCAGTTAGCAAATGGAGTCAAAAGGATCATGTATCATCTTACACCAAACATCTTATCCTTTTATTTTTCCCAAATATCAAAAACTCAAAATTATTCTTTTAATTATATCTGTTAGTTTGTACTTCATCTGAAAATATTTGAATAGAACACATTTGAATAGTTCATATAGCACTTGTTTTCTATTGAAGTTTAATAATTCATCAGGCAATGCTTAGATTTAAGCAAATATTAGAATTATAGTGAGCAATGTCATGAATTTTAAGATGATACTGGTTTTTGGTTGGTTGGTTGGTTTGGTTTGGTTGTTTTTTTTCTAAAATACGGACTAAAGGTAAAATCTAAAAGAATATACATAGTAAAAAAAAACTTTTTTGGTACCCAGGTACACACTTCAAGTAAGCCATATTCCCACCCTTTTTATTTTTTGACAGAGTCTTGCTAGGTTGCCAAAACTGGTCTAGAGCTTGTGATTCTCCTACCTCAGCCTCCCAAGTCTCTGGTATTACAGGTGTGTGCCACCACACCTGGCATAAAAAGCATTTTCTAATTTAAAAGACATGTAGCAAATACAGATGGATTAAATGCTAATAGCAGTACCTCCTTACACACAAACCAAATCAAAATAAACACAACTTTTTTTTTTTCTCCTGGCAATTGAACCCAGGGGCACTTTACTGTTGAGCTACATCCCCAGCTCTTATTTTTTATTTTGAGACAGAGTCTGAGTTGCTTAGGGCCTCACTGAGTTGCCAAGGTTGGCCTCAAACTTGCATTCATCCTGTTTCAGCCTCCTGAGCTACTGAGATTGGCACCTAGCTAAACACAACTCTCTTAAGAGAGCCAGAACTTTTTTCCAATAATTTGTCTTAGAGGGCGGGGCGCAGTGGCACAACCCTGTAATCCCAGCACTTAGGGAGGCTGAGACAGGAGAATCACGAGTTCAAACCACCCTCAGCAACGGCGAGGCCCTGTCTCTACATAAAACACAAAATAGGGCTGGGGATGTGGCTCAGTGGTCGAGTGCCCCTGAGTTCAATCTCCAGTACCAAAATTTAAAAAAATAAAAATTTGTCTAAGAGCTAATGTTCTCAGTCTTTTTGAACTTGAGGCCCGTTACACTTACAGGACTTAAGTACCTCAAACAACTTTTTTTTTTTTTTTTTTTTTTTTAATTTTTTTTTTTTAGTTGTTAATGGACCTTTATTTTATTTATTTGTATGTGGTGCTGAGAATCGAACCCAGTGCCTCGCACATGCCAGGCAAGCGCTCTGCCACTGAGCCACCGCTCCAGCCCCTCAAACAACTTTTTTAATGGGTATTATACTGATAATAATCACTGTATTAGAAAACAAAACTGAAGATTGTTTAAAATGTTTAATTCATTCTTAAAAAGGCAGTAATAAACTTTTCAGAATTTTTAATGAAAAACTAGTTCAAAACAAAAATTAGTGGAGTAATATTTATCATTTTGTAAATCTCTTCTAGCATAATAAAACAGCTGAATTTATATCTACTTTTATAGTCAATCAGTTGTATTATGTTTTTTTGAAAAAACTGGAGAAAAGCTGGCTTCACATGTATCTAGCTGGAAAGGACTATTTTCATATAATTGTGATTCTTTGAGATGACAGCAAAACTTAAAATTTCATAAAGGTTAGCTATAATAACAATGCAGATATCAATGTGCTTTTTCATATAATTATGTGAAAATCCTTTGGTTTATCTTATACCTTGAAAGAATTTTTTTTTCATTCATGATTTTGTAACTTCATGTGATTGATTATTTGGAAGATACTAGTTTACTAAGTTATACATAAAATAGTAAATATTGACACATTTTATACCCCGGCCCCCAAAGGCACACTTACTAATGCTGCCATTGATTTCATCAGACACATCTTTTTTGGGGGAGGTTGTACTGGGGTGCTGGAGATTAAACTCTGGGGCACTCGACCACTGAGCCACATCCCCAGCCCTATTTTGTGTTTTGTGTAGAGACAGGGTCTCCCTGAGTTGCTTTAGTGCCTTGCCGTTGCTGAGGCTGGCTTTGAACTCGCGATTCTCCTGTCTCAGCCTCCCTAAGTGCTGGGATTACAGGCTTGCGCCACCGTGCCCAGCTCAAACACATCTTTAATTTGGGAAGCTAGCTTGTCAAGCTTATGGTTGCTGCTATCATTTTGCCAAACTTTGTAGTTTTACCCGAAAAATTTAAATTTAACATTTGGTTGCAGATGTGTTCCAAGGTCCTTGAGAGTGCTAGGTACAGTGGTGCATACCTATAATCCTACAGCTCTGGAGGCTGAGGCAGGAGGACTGTTAGTTCAAAGCCACCCTCAGCAAAAGTGAGGCCCTAAGCAATTCAACGAGACCGTGTCTCTAAATAAAATACAAAAAGGGCTGGGGATGTGGCTTAGTGGTCCTGGGTTCAATCCCTAGTACCCACCCCCCAACAAAAGTCCTTGAACATAAGCATTCTGTCATATGGAAATCACTTATACAAAGAGTGTCTCTGAAACAGTGTTTTTAATAGCAAACTTTGGAAAACAAAATCATTATCTACCTTTCTTCCCTGAATGTTGTTGAAAATTATGCTTAAAACATCACTCCCTCACTCCTTTTGCATCCATTGGTGCTGTAAATTATTTTCAAGCCATCTTTGGGAAAATTTTTAAAACAGGCTTTCAAATAATTTTTTGTTAGATGTTTAAGTTGGTTGTTGCTCTGTAGTAGTTAAAGAGAATGAAAAAACCTGATACAGTGGTACATATCCGCCAGCCCAGCTACTCAGGAGGAGGGGTAGAGGATCACAAATTTGAGGCCTCAGCCACTTAGTAAGACTCTGTTTCAAAAAATAAAAAGGACCGGGGGGCATGTCTCAGATAGCTCAGTGGTAGAGCACCCATGGGTTCTACTCCCAGTACCACAAAGAAAGAAAAGTGGGGCTGGGATTGTGGCTCAGTGGTAGAGTGCTTGCCTCGCATGCGTGAGGCACTGGGTTCGATCCTCAGCACCACATAAAAATAAATAAAATAAAGATATTGTGTCCACCTACAACTAAAAAATGTTTAAAAAAAAAAAGGTGTATAATGAAATAAAATTAAAAAAAAAAAGACAGTAAGTGAAAAGGTGAAAAGTTGAGAATAGAAAATATATAGTATGATCCTATTTTGTCATTTAAAAAACATCCTAGCAGGGTGTGGTGATTGAGAATTGCTATTTTTTTAATTCTCTGTATCTTTGCCATTTAACTTTTTTTACAATAAAACCATTGAACATTTTTAAATACAGGTAACTAAAATTGTGAAAGATGCTCTAAAGGCATATAATAAAGAAAGCTCATTTGGTGTAGGAGTCATGGAAATCTACATCTGGATGAACTCTTAACCCACAGGCCTTTTCTGCTTTGCAGGAATCTTCGCCGGATCCGTAAGTGTCAGCGTGGTCGAGAACAACAGGAAAAGGAAGGGAAAGAAGGAAACAGCAAGAAGACCATGGAGAATGTGGATAGCCTGGATAAGCTGGAGTGTAGATTCAAGCTCAATTCCTATAAGATGGTATATGTGATCAAGTCAGAGGACTACATGTATCGCAGGACTGCCTTGCTCCGGGCTCATCAGGTGAGGACCAGTAACAAATTTCTCACTATATCTACCTTCCTAGCCAGGGGCAGGGGTAGGGGTGGTGGTGATTTTTTTTTTTTTTTTTGGTACTGGGGATTGAACTCAGGGGTACTTGACTACTGAACCACATCCCCAGCCCTATTTTGTGTTTTATTTAGAGTTGCTTAGGGCTTTGCCTTTGCTGAGGCTAGCTAGCTTTACACTTGCGATTCTCCTGTCCCAGCCTCCCAAAGTGCAGGGATTACAGGCGTGCGCTGCTGCACCCAGCTCATAGTGGTGTTCTGATTGTTTTCTTCTCTTTTTAAAAACCTCTTCTTGGATCGAGCATGGTGACACAACACCTGTAATCCCAGTGACTCAGGAAGTTGAGGCAAGAGGATCACAAGTTCAAAGACAGTCTCTGCAACTTAGCAAGACTCTGTCTCAAAATACAAAACAAAATAGAACAGGGCTGGGGATATGTGGGTCAGTGGTTAAGTGCTCTGGGTTCAATCACTGGTACAAAAAAAATCCTCTCTTGGAACAAAGAATTGTTGGGTAAGCACAAGTACATTAGTTTTATTAAGGATTTTGTATTGAAGTACCCCATACTTTGTGAATTAAAGAACAGAAATTTAAACTGGGCATGATGGTGCATGCCTGTAATCCCAGCATAGGGCTGGGGATGTGGCTCAGTGGTTGAGTGGTTGAGTTCAATTCCTGGTAGCCCCCCTCCCCCAAAACAAAACAAAACAAAACAGAAATTTGTCTAGAAGTTCAAGATTAGTATATCAGCAGGATTGGTTGCTTCTGGTATTCTGCCGGCAATCATTCGTGTTTCTGGATCTTTGTGTGTTTCTCCCTGTATGCAATATCCTATATCCAGATATGTTACATTCCAAGGACTAGGGATTGGGACTTAAACATAGGAATTTTGGGATGTACAGTTTAACCCGTAAAAGCAGGTAAATATCTGATGCCACTGGTGAAGCTATTCCCAGTATTTACCTTTCACGTAGGTTTTGATCTTTTGTTTGCATGGATCCTCTCTGTTTTCACATCCTGTTGCTATTGTGCAGCCTCCTTGATGAATTATATACTGAGTATTGTCCCAAGCCCTGGGATATAACCATAAAGTAGAGCAAATGTGGTACTGTAACATGTGCTACTAGGGACACAAATCAGGTAAAGGGCTCAAAGGACTGGCACGTAGTCCTTGCTTTGTTGGAGACTTCTCCCAGGAGGTGGTGATGTTCAAGGCCTGAACAATGACAAGGAGTCAGTATGGTGAGGAAGTTTTTTCTGCTCAGAGAAAATGTCCAATTCAAAGCTGAGAGGGAGGAAAAGGCATTGACAGGTTTGTAAAAAACTGAAAATACCAGAGTGGCTCAAGTATAAAACCATAGAGAAAGGGGGAAATGTGTAGTTGGAAGGGTAGGCAGAGGCTACATCACTTTCGTCTCATACATAATGGTTTAGGATTTTGTTTGAGGTTGCATCAGGACATTTTTAAAATCAGGATGGCTTGATTGCTGTGAAGTGAATTGTGGGTATAGATACAAAATTAGAAGGGCAGAGACCACTCAAAAGACTATTTTTATAAATAAGTAGACTACTAGGGGAGCAGTGGAATTGTACAAATTAGATTGTAGATAAAATTTTAGAAATAAAATTGCAGGATGTGGTGGTGAGTCAGATGTGGAAGTAAATGAAGGGCCATCAAGGATCCTGCCTGGTTGATTTAGAGTTGTATTAAAAAATATATTTCAAGTTGTTTCAGTGTTGCACAACTATTAAGACCATACTAGTATTCCAGCACTACTACACTTACTCCTAATGAGAGTAAGAGTAATTTTTGTTCTTCTTAAATTGAAAGTTCAGTGATATACACCTGTTAACAGGAAGGGATAGTTAAGTTTGGAGGTAAATCAGATTTTGTTTTGAACTGTTAAGTGGGAAGGAACTACAGAACATTCAAGTTAGAGATACAGGGCAAGCAATTTAATATATTTCTCATGGCACCAAGTATAGCTGCTCTGTTATGGTAGATCTGCTTGTCTCTGATTCAGATTTTTCAGGGAGCTGAGCAAGACTGAATTCATCTTTGTAACATTTATTGGCCTTTCATATGGGTACCAATGAAGATCTGTGCCTGGTCTCTGCTGGCCAGAGTGGGGTAATACTGGTAAATGGAGAGTGAGATTTAAGACCTTTGCTTTGCCTCTCTGTCATAGAAGTGGATCTCCATGCTGATAGAAAAGATTAACAGCAAGGCCTTGTGCACTCTATCAACCGAGCTATATCCCCAGCCCAGGTCTCATTATTTCTTTCCTGAGGTACATTAGAACCTGCATACTGAATTAAAATGCAGATTTGTGTCTGAAGAATATAGCTCAGTGGTAGAACTAAGTCAGCATGTATGAGGTCTTGGGTCTGATCGCCAACACCACAAACAAAAGGGGGGGGGGCAGATTTGTGGGACTAAGTAAATTCTGTATTTTTAACAAATTCCCCAGGTGATACTGATGCGTACTAAAATTTAGAAGTACTATGCTTACTCTGCCTAGTTGCTGTATTGGCATTTCTTCGGGGGCTTTATGGGTTTCCATCTCTACTTACAGTGCCTTCACGTTCTTTTCTCTCTCAACAGAAAATATCTATGGCCTTCTTTTTTTTTTTTTTTTTT
>PVHX01004985.1:0-36466 GCA_004024805.1 Geosciurus inauris | reverse complement strand
AAGAGCCCGCATCCTCTTTCTGCTACTTTAGGCCAAAATCAAACTTTGTATTTAAGGACTTGGTTATGCTGCTTATTTATTTATTTTCCTTTTTTCTGTTTTATAGTCCCATGAGCGTGTAAGCAAGCGTCTGCATCAGAGGTTCCAGGCCTGGGTAGATAAATGGACCAAGGAACATGTGCCCCGTGAAATGGCAGCGGAGACCAGCAAATGGCTCATGGGTGAAGGGCTGGAGGGCCTGGTGCCCTGTACCACCACCTGTGACACAGAGACCCTGCACTTTGTGAGCATTAACAAGTATCGTGTCAAATACGGCACAGTATTCAAAGCCCCTTAACTGCAAAACCAGAGAAGATAACTTGAGGGTTGTGTGTGTGTGCGTGCGTGTGTGTGTGTGTGCATGTGCGTACACTTGTGCGCTCACACACACTGAAGAAGCAAGGACAATGCCTTTCAAGCCTCACTGGTCTCCCTGAGACATGGCCACTGATACAAGCTGGCACCAAGTAGGATGCACTAAGGAATGTGAATACCATACAAAACTGGAGCTGGCATTTTTCCCAGGGGATTTTTGGGTGTTAGCCTGCCTTGGAGGGGAAGGAAGTCCATGCAAGCACAGAGATAATTTGGCTTGCTTGCACACACCAGCAGAGCTAAGACTAGTCTCCTCACCTTCAATGAGAAAACCGGATGCTGTTCACATTTTGACTGGATGGAAGTGCATTTACAAAACAGATTGGGGAAAGACTTAACAATCACATGGATTGTAACTGTGATGGTCAGCACTCCTCTTCATTCCCTCCAGAAAGGAAAAAAAGGCTGGATTTGATTTTTTTTTTTTTTTTTTTTTTTTTCTTTCTTTCTTTCTTCTTCCTGGTCACTTGAGCACATCTAAGATCACCATTAAGTTTTATCTGGGACTTGCAGTTTGGCTTAGGGATTAATCATCTTGTGAATTTGATTCCTACAAATCCCTGCTACCTGCCCTTTCTCTCTCCTCTGGTTCTCAACTTCAACAAGTTCAAATCAGTTGTCCTTTTTAGCTCCCGTGGAACTGTTTTGTACCTGCTCCTTTACTAGTCTACCCTAGTGCCATCCACCAGCTTTACTCTGACACACATGCACACACACACAATTTTAACTTGGTTTTTTTCTTTTTCTTTTTTTGTAAATAATGTACATACTGTCAATTTTTTATTAAAAGAAATATGCTTTGATGTGCTAGCATAACTGCTCTAGCTTCTTGTGTACCATAGTACTATGTGGCTTCAGATTTAGTACCTATGAACAGATGTATAAGACATTTATTACACTTTTTACCAAAGGGAGTTACCATTGTAGTACTTTTGTGTAAAACTTGTCTTCTCCTTCACCCCCAATTTTTTTTTTTTTTTTTGTACATAAATAAAGCTTGGTTCTTACTTAAGGAATAAATTCTCAACCCAAGTCCCCTGTCCTCACCAGAGAGCTACTGTGAAGCAGTGATTCTGGCTTCAGTTCCTTTTCCAAGATACAAACAGGATTTTGCTTTAAGTAGTCAGTAGTCACTTGCACTCCTCCCAAATCAAAATACCCAAAAATTTCAAAATTGAGTACTGCATTCTTTTAGTACATGTTTTTCTCTTTCGAACTATTTCTATTTGAAATATTAATCTTCTCCCTTATTGGGGATGGGGGTGAACAACTTAAAATACCAAACCAGTATTTGGAAGAAGTGTGTATGAGGTATGAGGTTCAAGTGGGCTTGGGAGGGAGAGAATTTGATAAATTTTCTTAGCAACTCCAGATGGCAGATAGACTTTTTTTAATCACATAAAATTAAATCAGCATACATTTAAACATGAATGATAAGGGTTTTTATATATGGGTAACCTGGACTTTCTGCACAAAGACCAACTAGCCCTTCAGTAATCTGGTGGATTTTTCTCCAGCAACCATCACTCTAGTCATACCAGTCATAGTTGTAATCAAGAGTGTTTTGTGTACTTTTTGTTCACTTTTTAATCAAAAATCCCCAACACCAACACAAAGGGTTTGGCTCCTGGATTTTCAAAACACAAGCTATATCTCTATTTTTATGCTTTGTGTTATGGGGTGACAAGATACTGTGAACCTTAAGTGTAGGGTGGCAAAAAGAGCCTTGTGGGAAGAGGAGGTTCTAGGGTCAAAGCTGGGACAGATCCTGACTTGGGGGAAAAGTGATAAGTACTAAGTGGGACAAAAAACCCTGGGGTTCTCTCAGCATTAGTTAACGCATCACCTTGTGCTCCCCTCAAGAAAGTTCATGTTGACTTGGAGATATGGGGGAAATTAGCTTGACCAAGGACAGCCACAGCTGTTGCTGCACCTACACAGTATTGTCTAAGCACCTGACTGCGGCTCCCATAGGGTATTTTGAGATGCATTTAGAAGAAAACTCCAGTAGAACCGGACCTTTAACTGCAGCCAGTATTCTTACAAGGAGCATTTTTATCCCTCCTGCCCTCTGGCATCTGCTCTCCATACTCCAAACCCACCCTGGATTATATATAGCACAAAACTATCCTTATTTTAAATGGCATTTTAACTGTTGTAAGTTTGGTCAAGTATTTCCATTAAAACATCGGGGCTAATGTGTATATATTTTATCTTCTGAGTGCTTTTGTAGACAAGATTCTGGCAACCCCAGAAGGGGGAAAAACTAAAAAATAGTTGCCAATACAGTAGAAACGATGAGAATGAAATTGCTTCTGGCATTATGGCTCCAGTGGACTGACTCTGCAGTCCTGCATGGTGAAATACATTTTTGGCTGTATTCTCTGATCTGCGATCTCAAATCAAAAACGTTCATTTTTGGTGGTGAACAAGAGTTAGTGATTTAGATACATAAAGCATGTGCCCGGCGCAGTGACGTTTGTCTGTAATCTCCACAACTGGGAGGCTGAGACAGGAGAAGTGCCAGTTCAAAGCCAGCCTCAGCAACGGCGAGGCGCTAAGCAACTCAGTGAGACCCTGTCTACATAAAACACAAAATAGGGCTGGGGATGTTGCTCAGTGGTCGAGTACCCCCAAGTTCAATCCCTGATACCAAAAAATATATATATATATATATATATATATATTCTGTGTCTAATATGTATATATATGGCATGTAAGAGATAGAGGTTTATTGTGGTGCAAAGCCCTTTCTTCCTATTCTTTAACATTCTGTCTACTGATAGGAAAAACCCATCTGGGGCAGCCTGACTTCCCAGGCTAAACAGATAAACACTTGTCACGTTAGCCAAGATAACCTAAACCAGAATTGGGGCTGGAACTGGAGAGCAAAGGAACTAAAGACTGCTGCTTTGCAGTCTGTGCTGAATGAATGGTTGTCTCAGAATCCTCCAGGGCTTTTGCCAAGCTTCCCATTTTATTTAGGGATTTACCCTGAGGCCTGCTATCTCAGAATAGAGGAGAGAACTTCAAAAGCGCATCTTCTAGCTTTCTGCTTCCGACCCAAAGACTGCGGCTGCGCTTCAGAGAGCCGCCTGTGTTCCAAGAAAAGCTGTCCGGCGCCAGAAGGCGCTCGTTGGATGCCGGAACCTTTGGTTCTAGGCTGTGGACCGTGCTGTCAACCCTCGGCTTTCCGGGGAAAGGAGGCGGCGCGCGGTTATGGCGGCGCCAGCCCTGAAGCACTGGCGCACCACGCTGGAGCGGGTGGAGAAGTTCGTGTCGCCTCTCTACTTTACTGACTGTAACCTCCGCGGCAGGTGTGGTTCCTTGGGAGGAGTTGGCCGACCGCATCCGCATGCCTCAGCCTTTCCAGGAGGAAACAGGCTGTAGCCAGCTGGATCGCGGGACGCAGTGCTTGCGTTGTATAGGGCGGGACCCAAGAGGAGATGGGTAAAGAATGGGATGTGCTGCGAGGCTGCCACGCAGTTCTTACGGCGGTGAGCTGAGGGAACGCTTGTTCCCGCTACGCGCCGGCTGGTTCACGGGCAGAAAGGGGGAGGGGCCTCAAACATGCGCCCACCGTCCCTTGCTGCCTAGGCTCTTCGGGGACAGCTGCCCGGTAGCCTCGCTTTCCAGCTTCCTGACGCCGGAGAGGCTTGCCTACCAGGAGGCAGTCCAGCAGGACTTCAGCCCTGCGCACGTCGGCGACAGCTTTGGACCCACGTGCGTAATGCCCAGCCTACGGAAGCCCGGCCTTTGCAGGCTTGCTCACCACTCAAGGGCCACGCCTTCATTTTCTGTTCTCTGCCTAAGATGGCTCTAGGGGACAGAGCCCCGGCTCTCCGCTGGAACAGCTGTCTGGTCTCTCAGAGCCTTCAAGGGAGAGTTTTCATGCCCTCTGGACACCCCTTAGGCGGACCCCTGATTCTTCTACCTCTCCCTCACTTTCCTGTCCACCTGTTCCTGCTTTCTTGGGGCCCAGAGCTGAGTACCTTGTGATGCTTCAGATACTTGGAGGAAGTATCAAGCCCCTACTGACACATAATCCAAGGAAGTATGAGGACAGACAGGACTTCAGTCCTAGCCCCATCAAAATGACTCTTTTACAGATGGTGGACCTGTTGGTTCAGGGTGGAGCTGAACATCCCAGAGGCATGGGTGGGCCAGGAAGTTCACCTTTGCTGGGAAAGTGATGGAGAAGGCCTTGTCTGGCGTGATGGGGAACCTGTCCAGGTGAGGTTCCCTGCCCTAGAGCCAGGTGTGACCACATTTCGGCCCTATCTTGAAGGAACCACAGTTGTGGTTTTGCCTACAACTATTCTCAGGATTTCAGGACTGGGGAAGTAGCTGCTTGGATACCTGTGTGGTGCGTCCCTAGTTTTCAGCAAACTAGTGTTTATTATATGTAGTACATTCTTATGGAGGAATTTTTCAAACAGTCTAGATAGCATAAAATAAGACAGTTATGTAATTTTCCTCTGAAGTAATAGGTTTCTCCTACTCCACCCCATCTTATTCTCCAGCAATAACTAAATTTGATACCAGGTTTAATCTTCCCATAATCTTAAGTGGTAGATCTTTATGTTCATTAAGAAGCAGATACATAGAGGTTTGCTCACTAGTTCACACAACTTCTATTCCAAATTGGCTTGGACTCAATCTGGGTTAAGGACTGTTGTTCTTCCTGAACTAAAAGAAGACAGAACCCTTCCCTCCCTTCATTGGCTTGTTAGATGTTTCCTGGTGCACACTCTGCTAAGTATTAGGGATAGAGGGAGTGAAGCAAACCTGTCCCTGACTTCATGGCATTTACCTTCTGATATTTATTCAAGGTGTGCACAGGCCTCCTAACCCCTGCCCAGGACTCTTCCCATAAGACCATGGGCTTTTCTGCTAATAAAAAAGGTGCTCTTTGGTGGTCATGGTGCTGGCTGCCCTAGAGGGTGAGGCACCTATTACCAGGGGTTCCTGATTTGTCAATCTTGGCCTTAATTTGAAAAGAGGACCCAGAGCTAAGGACCAGTTGGAAGAGCCTGGCCTCCCTCAATTTATATTTCACTTGAACTGTCCAAAGTCCACAGTCCCTCTTTTCTCCCTTCCCTACCAGGGATTGACCAAAGAGGGTGAGAAAACCAGTTATGTCCTGACTGACAAGCTGGGAGAAGGAGACCCCCGAAGGTGAGTGAGTCCCTGTGCCCCAGTAGACCAATGATCTGGGAAGAGCTGAGGCCCAAGTAACTTTAAAAGCACCCCTACCTCCAGTACATCCATCTCACATAGTTTGGTTTCAGAAAGCATGACATTTTCTTGTGCTAAATACAGAAAAGCACAAAGAAATTAATTTCCATTATCTCACCACCTAGAGATGACCATTATTAACAGCTCAGCATTCATGTTCTCAGTATTTCTTTCAGTAAAAAATGATTTTTACAGTTGAGATTATATTGCTTCCAATTCTTATTTGTTTGTTTATTGCAGTGCTGGGGATTAAACCAAGGCCTTCTGTATACTAGGCAAGCACTCTACCACTGATCCACACCCCCAGCCCTGCTTTGATATTTAGCATCCTGACTTTTTACATTCCATATTTTAAGGTGGGCATTTTATATACCATCTAAAAAGCTTCTTAGACATTGTATTTTATGTTTATTGAAACTGTTTCAAATAGTTCCAAACACTGAGAATATGATAATGAATAATATAGTCCTCATCAGGCATTATAGTGCTTGCCTATAATCTTAGTGAATCAGGAGGCTGAAGCAGGAGGATTATAAGTTCAAGACCAGCCTGGGGGGGCTGGGGTTGTGGCTCAGTGGTATAGCGCTTGCCTAGCATGCATGAGGCACTTGGTTCGATCCTCAGCACCACATACAAATAATAAGTGAATAAAATAAAGATCCATCAACAACTGAAAAAATATTAAAAAAAAAAAAAAAAAAAAAAAAAAAAAAAAAAAAAAAAAAAAAAAAAGACCAGCCTGGGCAATGTACTGGGAAGCTATCTTGAAATAAAAATGAATAAATGAAGGTCTGGGGATGTGGCTCAGTAGTAGTGTCCTTGGGTTCAATCCCCAATACAAAGATAATGTCAATAGCAAAGGGAAACAGAAATACTCATATAATTACAAAACCAATGAGGGTTCTGAAAGAAATATTGGGAGCTCACCAGGTAATCTGCTAGACCATATAGAGGGTAGGAGGAGAGGCAAGAAGCCACGTTTGCTCTCTGAAGGTTGAGTAAATTAGTTTCACAGCCCAGATGGCACTCCCAGGAATGGCCACCCTATGTTGGATTGGTATGAACAGTTAGCCCTGAGAGATCCAAATGTGCCTTTAATATACAAAGAGGATTCTGAGACTTAAGACAGTACTTTGTGCAGGCAACTTTGAAAGTATAAAGCTAGACAGCAGTGTAATTCACCTGGTTCTAAGCTTGGCCGCTATTCTCCCTGGCCAAGGCAGGAAATGGATTTCACCTGGTGTTTCTACCATGAGCCTCCTGCACACACACCTGATATAACATGGAATCTTCTGGGTGGTGGGTCCTGGAGGTGAATTGGGAGGGGTCTGCCAAATACCTCCCACGTGTCCTCTCCCTATGCTCCCAGAGTCCTCTGCCAATCTCTTGGCCTGAGGCTCCTGCCCTATGTTTATAGCCTGACCCTCTATGTGGAAGTAGCCTGCAACGGGCTCCTGGGGGCTGGAAAGGGAAGCATGATTGCAGCCCCTGACCTTGAAAAGACATTCCAACTGAGCCGGGCTGAGCTGGCTGTGTTCCACCGGGATGTCCATAAGCTGCTGGTGGATCTGGAGCTGCTGCTGGGCATTGCTAAGGTACTGACACCCCTGATTCCCCCATCATCTTCTAGATCCATGCTCCAGATAGGTTGTTTCTTGGGTCAGATTGCTGGGGCTCTGGGAATCCAGAGTAGGCAGAGGGTTTCCTTATGTAAAGAGAGATGGTGCTGAGTGGGGATCCCCTAATAGGAGCAGGGATTTGAGGTGGTGGTGGGGTCTCTACTGGGATACTTGGGAGATCATCTGGGGCCTAATTCTAGAGTTGTGCTTGAGAGGGAGATTAAGGGCAGAACCCTGCTGCAGGGTCTTGGGGAAGACAACCAGCGCAGCTTCCAAGCCCTGTACACAGCCAACCAGATGGTGAACGTGTGTGACCCTGCCCAGCCTGAGACCTACCCAGTGGCCCAGGCCCTGGCCTCCAGGTTCTTTGGCCAGTGTGGAGGTGAAAGCCAACATACCATCCATGCCACTGGGCACTGCCACATTGATACAGGTAGGGTGTAGCTGGTCGGGTTGGCTGAGGAGGAAGGAGTACCCTTCAAGCTCTGGCTATGTCCTGGAAGCACAGTGTGATTCTCAGCAATTTCTTGCCCTTCTTGGACTTTAGTTTTCCCTATCTGTAAAAGGGGGCATAGGCACTGAACTCTGTTCTGCCCAGTTGTCAGATACTTGAACCTGACTGAGTTGGGGGATTCAGAGAGGCTCCTTGGACAAGATGACATTTCAGTTGAGTGAGAATGAGGATGATTTTGTTTGTTTGGGTACTGGCGATTGAACCTAGGGGCTCTTGAACTTGAGCCGCATCCCCAGCCCTTTTTTAGTATTTTATCTAGAGACAGGGTCTTGCTGAGTTGCTTAGGGCTTCGCTAAGTTGCTGAGGCTGGCTTTGAACTTGAGATTCTCCTGCCTCAGCCTCCTGAGCCTCTGGGATTACAGGTGTGTATCACCACCCCTGGTAAGAGCAAGGAAGTTTGACTAGGGTGCCCATGTCCTCAGAGAGGAGTGATGTGAAATTAATTGACGTGGTCCAAGCACAGGGGAAGGTTTCCAGGGAAGATCAGGAGTTGAGCTTTGAACCTGACAAATTTATAGTTTCTATGAGTCTTATGGGAAATAACACATTTATAATAAATTCCCCATGATATTGATTCTAACATAGGTAAGGTTTCTGAATCACAGAACAAAGACTGTCTCTATGGTGCCACAGTGAGATAGATAGTATTAGGGGATTCTGGGCTGACAGGAATAGGAGCTGAGGCCTAGGGGCCTAGAGGTCTGGAGAAGCTGTAGTGCCTGCCCAGACAGGTTAATCCTGGGTGCTGTGCCCCTGTTTCAATGTATCTGCCAGATATGCAGGGCTGGGCTAATCCCCATTTCTTCTTAGTGAATCCTCCTGGAGTGTCTCAGCCTCAGTCTGAGGCTGTTCTAGGGCCTGGGGCCTCTGTTTCCTAATCTGATTTTTTTTTAAATGTTTATTTTTTAGTTGTAGGTGACAGAATATCTTTATTTTATTTTTATGTGGTGCTGAGGATCGAACCCAGTGCCTCACGCGTGCTAGGCAAGCGCTCTACCACTGAGCTACAGCCCCAGCCCTGCAGTTGTGATTTGAAGTGACAGCCTAAGAGGGAAACCACAGGGCTTTGCAGGGTGAAGGGCCTAGAGGAGAGGAAAGCTAGGATGGCCATCTGGAGGCCCAGGTTTAGCTTAGTCGAAGTGCTGAGGCAGTGGAGGGATTAGAAATCTTTGAGGAGCCAGGGACCTTGCCACTCCCTCTTCTCTTACCCCTCTCCCTCTCTAGCCTGGCTTTGGCCCTTCAAGGAGACTGTACGGAAGTGTGCCCGGAGCTGGGTGACAGCTTTGCGGCTTATGGAACAGAACGCTGAGTTCATCTTTGCCTGCTCCCAGGTCAGAGGGCAGCTGCATGAACCCTTTAGCTCCCTAGACTCTGGGGTGTTCTCAAGCCTGAGAGTTACTCCTCACTCAGCCCACCACAGAGCTTTAGATTCTTCTCTCTAGGTAGGGTCATTGTGATTCCTGGCCCAGCTTCCACCCCATTTGCCCTACAGGCACAGCAGCTAGAGTGGGTAAAGAATCGCTACCCTGGCCTACATGCCCGGCTCCAGGAATTTGCCTGCCGAGGGCAGTTTGTGCCTGTAGGGGGCACCTGGGTGGAGATGGTAAGTACATTTAACAGGCCCCTCAGCTTTGGTCCATTTGGCCATGGCCTTCCTTCAGGTGGCACAGGATCCCGTGGCTGTGCTGGTGACTTCTGCAAGTCATTCACGACCCCTCTATTGCAGGGCTTATTAGTCCCTAGAATTCCAAGACCTGGAGCTTGAAGAGGAGTTGGGTCTTTGGTAGGGGACAGGCTGTCTGTATGGTCTGTTCGCAGCAGCACCCTGAAGTTGGACAGTTGGGCCTGAAGCAAAGAGACTAATGCTTCTTGGGGCCTGGCTGTAGACTTGTATTGGAGTAACCCTAGCTTCTCTATAGCAGGTGGGTTGGCCTAACCTCCTGCCTGTTTCCCATCTAGTACCAATCTTAGCTGCCTGTCTATCCCCTCGCTGCCAGGATGGGAACCTTCCCAGTGGAGAAGCCATGGTGAGACAGTTCCTACAGGGCCAGAACTTCTTCCAGCAGGAATTTGGGAAGATGTGCTCTGAGGTAGGCTGGGAGCTACTGCCCCAGGCTATGCATGGGTAGGGGGATGGTTGGCCTAGAGTGCTGAAGAGCTGAGGTGGGGACAGCTCCACCAGGAGCTCCAGAAGCCCTCTCCCTGCAGTTCTGGCTGCCAGACACATTCGGGTACTCAGCACAGCTCCCCCAGATCATGCGTGGCTGCGGCATCACACGCTTCCTGACACAGAAACTGAGCTGGAACTTAGTGAACTCCTTCCCGGTGAGCAAGCCTCAGGGCCAGGGTCACAGAGGGCCTGGATCCTATCTGGTCCTTTCTCTTCACTCTGAATGGGCAGACCTCTACCAGGATGGCACAGTAGGCAGAGGACCTGGTGTGGAAAGCCCACTCTTCCTCAGCCCTGACTCTGGACTCTCCTGTGCTTCTCTGTGTCCCTGCTGGCAGCACCATAGCTTTTTCTGGGAGGGACTGGATGGCTCCCGTGTGCTGGTCCACTTCCCACCTGGTGACTCATATGGAATGCAGGGCAGTGTGGAGGAGGTGAGTGGATACCTGTTGACTAGGTGGGGGATGCATTGGAGAATTCTGAATATCCCATCCTAGGCTGACCCACACTGACCTGCTCCCACCTGTCCAGGTGCTGAAGACTGTGACCAACAACCGGGACAAGGGGCGGACCAACCACAGTGCCTTCCTCTTCGGCTTCGGGGATGGGGGTGGTGGCCCCACTCAGACCATGCTGGACCGCTTGAAGCGGCTAGGCAATACTGACGGGCTGCCCAGGTCAGGCCTGGGCCATTAGTAGCCCTTGGCTCTCATGAAGCCCTACCCTTAGCCCTTGCCTGTTGCCTTCCTTCTGCCCATACATGGGGCTCAACCCCTCCACTGGACCTTATCCTGCTCTAACCCTGGCCCCCAGACTCCTACCTGGAAATAAGGTGGAGAAATGCTGAGGGTGGGAAGGAATTTAAACCCACCAGAGTGTGCAACTCTCCCAGGTTTCCAGTCCAACACTATGGACAGGGACCTTTCTGAAGTGGCTTCCCTCTTGGGGCTTGACCTCTTATCTGTTCTGGAGTGGAGGAAGGCTGAGCTTTGTGGCCCCTGGCAGGGAGGCCCAAGTTTGTGGTCTCCCTTAGGGTGCAGCTGTCTTCCCCGGGGCAGCTCTTCAAGGCACTGGAGAGTGACTCAGGGCAGCTGTGCACATGGGTCGGGGAGCTCTTCCTGGAGCTGCACAACGGCACTTACACCACACACGCCCAGGTCAGGGCCAGGCTGCTGGGTCTGCCATAGGTCTGCAGGGGGCAAGGGAGGGAAGGGGCAGAGCCCCTGCCTTAAGAAGAGGCTTGGAGGAGAGAAGTCTAAGAACTTGGTCCTCAGGAAAGCTTGGTCCTCAGGAAAGAGGCAGTACTTGAACCTCTGTGGAGGAGAAAGGTTTGGGTAGAGGGGAGAAGAGGAGGGCATTTAGGGCAGGTTGCCCACAAGAGGCCTTACCTAGCAGGCCCTGGGGAGCCATCAGGAGTTGTGAGCAAGGGAGGGCTTTGGAAGTTACCCTAGGATGCTTGAGCAGACTCCAGACTGATCCCTCCACCCTGGACACAGATCAAGAAGGGGAACCGAGAATGTGAGCGGATCCTACATGATGTGGAGTTGCTCAGCAGCCTAGCCCTGGCCCGAAGTGCCCAGTTCCTATACCCAGCAGTCCAGCTGCAGCACCTTTGGAGGTCAGCCTTGCATCCACCCCCTACCACCTATCTGACCTTTCACCACAGACATCTCTGAAGGTGCCCCTCTCAACCTCCCCTCCTCCAGTCTCTCCCCTCCCTACCCTTGGTCCCTGCAGGCTCCTACTCCTGAACCAGTTCCATGATGTGGTCACTGGAAGCTGCATCCAGTTGGTGGCAGAGGACGCCATGAGCTACTATGAAGGTGAGGCTGACAACAATGCTGATACTCTCCAACCCAGGGCTGAGCACACTCAGGTCATCCCAGGCCCACTGCCCCTCCCCCTATGACCAGCCAGTCTCTCCTCAGATATTCGTTCCCATGGCAATACACTGCTCAGTGCTGCAGCTGCAGCCCTGTGTGCTGGGGAGCCAGGTCCGGAGGGCCTCCTCATTGTCAACACACTGCCCTGGAAGCGCACTGAAGTGTTATCCTTGCCCAAGCCTGGAGGGGCACACAGTCTAGGTATGAGCTGAGGGGAGGGCTGCTACTGTGACAGAAGAGACCAAGGCCAGACTGATCAAGGCAGGGATCCTCCCCTGGGGATCTCTGCCTTGGAGTGCCTCAGGCTAGGGAGTAGTCGCCACATCCTTCAGTACCCCCACCCCTACCTGAGCAAGATTTCCAGAAGGTTGGGGAGGCTGCACTGATGCCCAGGCCTCATCTCCAGCCCTGGTGACAGTGCCCAGCATGGGCTATGCTCCTGCTCCCACCCCCACCTTACTGCAGCCTTTGCCACCCCAGCAGCCCGTGTTTGTGGTACAAGAGGTGAGTCCTAGTGATTCTTGGTGGGGTGGGAACTATCCTGGAATGTTCCCTAATGACTTTGGTGTTCTGAGTTCCCAATCCTGGAACAAGGGGGTGGAGCAATACACAGCCCCAGCAGGGCTGGGGTGGGGCTGGGGCAGCTGTTAGTTGTAGGAAGCCTTTATAGACGTAGTCTCAAGGACCCCTCCCACTCAAGAGTGATGGTTCCGTGACTCTGGACAATGGCATCATCCGAGTGAGACTGGATCCAACTGGCTGCCTGACATCCCTGGTCCTGGTGGCCTCTGGCAGGTGCCAACCCCTCACTATCCTTTCCTTATGCCTGACAAGCGGATCCCAGACCCTGTTCTTTTTATCCCTTGGCCACACACAGCATTGCCCACAGCAGTCCACTAGGGCCTCTGGATTGGGACTCACAAAGGGCAGCACTGGCTGGGCTAGGAGTCCCTGTCTCCTGGGTCTCCTTACCTGCTTCTACCCCACCAAGTGCTACTGGAGAAAGCAAGGTCATAGAGTTGTAAAGCACCAATCCCCATGTCCTTCCAGGGAGGCCATTGCTGAGGGTGCTCTTGGGAACCAGTTTGTGCTGTTTGATGATGTTCCCTTGTACTGGGATGCATGGGATGTCATGGACTACCACCTAGAGACACGGTATAAACCGGGCAGGATTAGGGGCAGTGGGGGAGGGGGGACCAGGGGAGAATACTGGCTGCCCTGGCTCAGTGCTTCCCATCTCATCACACAGGAAACCTGTATTAGGCCAGCCAGGGACCCTGGCAGTTGGCAGTGAAGGCGGCCTTCGGGGCAGTGCCTGGTTCCTGCTACAGATCAGCCCCAATAGTCGGCTTAGCCAGGAGGTTGTGCTGGATGTTGGCTGCCCCTATGTCCGCTTCCACACTGAGGTAGCAGGGGCCAGGGTGGTGGCCATCTTTCCCAAGTGTAACTGGTAAGAAGGGGCCAACGCCAGCCTATGGGTGTCTCTCCCTTCACTGTCCCCCTCTGTCCCACTCCTAGGTACATTGGCATGAGGCCCACAAGTTTCTGAAGGTGGAGTTCCCTGCCCGTGTACGGAGCCCCCAGGCCACCTATGAGATCCAGTTTGGGCACCTGCAGCGGCCCACCCACTACAACACTTCTTGGGACTGGGCTCGATTTGAGGTCTGACATGGCTTGAATCCTCTCTGACTGAGGAGACTTGTGTGGTATGGGAGAGGAGGTAGAAGATGGCCAGTATTTGCTGCTTCCTAACATCTGTCAGGCATTATATTGATGCTTTACATTTAATTTGATACTCGTGACCATTTATTCCCACTTCACAGACGAGGAAACTGAGGCTGAGGCAGGTTGGGTGGCGTGCCCAGGGCCTCCTAGAATGGGAGCTAGAATTCAATCATGGGTTCCAAAGCTTGCTGTCACCCTAGTGACAGAAGCTTTGAAGACTGGGGGCACAAAGAAGGGAATAGGGCTGCCAAGTGAATCTGCCCTTCAGGTATGGGCCCACCGCTGGATGGATCTGTCAGAGCATGGCTTTGGGCTGGCTCTGCTCAATGACTGCAAGTATGGCGCGTCAGTACGAGGCAATGTCCTCAGCCTCTCACTGTGAGTGGGGTGCTTACCAGACCCAAGGACTGGCATGGGGGTGTGGGTCTTCCCAGGATGGAACTCTGGTAGCTCCAGCTGGGGCATACTCTCCCACTTCAGCTTGCGGGCACCTAAGGCCCCAGACACCACTGCTGACATGGGGCGCCATGAGTTCACCTACGCATTGATGCCTCACAAGGGTGAGTTCTGGGGATAGTGGGGTTCTCCTTGGGCCCTAGACACCTCTGCCCTTCTCTGAGCTTCCAGCAGTCATTGGGTTAAACCCTGGGGCCTGGCCCCCAGCACCCTCTGGGGGCATTAGGGGAGCCCCTGTTTCCACCATGCTCCCTTTCTGGTCATGTCCTAGGCTCCTTCCAAGAATCTGGTGTTATCCCTGCTGCCTACAACCTCAACTTCCCCTTGTTGGCACTTCCGGCACCGGGCCCTGCACCTGCTGCCACCTGGAGTGCCTTTTCCCTATCTTCATCTGCAGTTGTATTGGAGACTGTCAAGCAGGCAAGTAGCAGCAAGGTCTGGGGCGGGTGGGGCTCCTGGCTGGACATACCCCCGACCTCTTCCACTATCTGTCCCCCTCCCCAGGCTGAGACCAGCTCCCAGAGCCGCACGCTGGTCCTGAGGCTATATGAGGCCCATGGCAGTCACGTGGACTGCTGGCTACACACATCACTGCCGGTTCAGGAAGCTGTCCTGTGAGCAGAGGATTAGGGTGGTGATGGTGGGGTGGAAGTCCTGCCTGCTCCAGGCCCTCACAGGCCCCTTCTGTTCTCCAGCTGTGACTTCCTTGAGAGGCAAGACCCTGCTGGCCACCTGCCCCTTCAAGATGCCCGACTAAAACTCACCTTTTCTCCCTTCCAAGTGAGGTCTTTGTTACTCGTGCTTCAGCCTCCACCAAACTGAGTACCTAGAGATGGTGGTTTGTTTTTGTTTTTGTTTTTGTTTTTGTTTTTTTAATGGGAAGTTTTAGGAACTCCTCATTTCTGCCCTCCAAACCTGAAACAAGGATCAGTCACCTCTTATATAATAAATTCTCGGATCAATGACCCTGCTGATAACTCCTGACTCCTCTAAGAATCCATCCTCAGGCTTAAGGGGAGAAAGGGATGGCTTTTTCCCAGGTATCTGGAAGTAGGGGCAATATCAAAGGTGACCTTTGTGTGTAGGGTGTGGGCTGCAGCCCCTAAGAGAGACTGGGAAACTTGGATGACAATAAGCCAAGAGACCCTAGGATAAAAAGCTCTTCCCCTGTGCCAGCAGGCAGAGTCCTAGGGACAGGCCAGGAGAGTGGGTTCTGACTGGCCCCTGCTGGGAGAGAAGCTGTGACTAGCCCAGGCCAGGCTGGTGGAGTAGCCGTAGGCCCTGAAGAACCCTGGACTGGAAGAGCTGTAGAGCCTAGGCTATCTGCAACCAGAGTATCCCATACCTGTGCCAAATGACTGGCCCTATCCTCTAATAGCTAATCTTGAGGGCTAGGATGGGGGTTCAGTTTGCCTTGCTGAGGCAGTGGGCCCTCTGTCCCAGGGTGAGGTAGCAGGTCCTTCCAACCTGGCCATCTCAACCTGGCCTTCTGCAACAAGCCCAAGAAGTGCCAAGAAATTCAGTTTTATTAGTTTATTTTAAAAATGCATTTCTCACATGGGCTTTAAAAATGTGGAAGGTGAGGTACATGAAAAATATCAGTTGTGTAGAGAACAGCCACCAGGCCTGGGACATAAAGCCCTTAAAATACTATTTCTAGGAATTCAGACAGGCCTCCAGATTGTTGGCAAGGGTAGGGTGATGCAAGCAAGACAAGCCTCCTGCTAAGAGGCTGAGGTTCCCCCAGACCTCTTGGATGGGATGTCAGCCTTATTTTTCCGGAGTCTACGGTGCCCTGGGGGAGAATAGATTAAAACAGTTGGCTCAGACAACAGTGCCAGGCTAATCCCAGTGGCTTCCATCTCTGTATACATATTCCTGCATTGCCATCCCATTGGATCTTCAAGAGACAACTTTTCTAGGGGCCCCCTTCCCTCCCCAGGGGATGCTGAAGAAAGTTGACCTGTTGTTGCCTTTTGCCCCTTCCTCTTCCCTTTCTCAGGGACTGTGGGAGCTTCCGAGTCCTGTTGGAGGCTGGTCCCCTCGGGCTGCTGGATTACAGTCTTAAGAAGGTGTCTCTGGGCCCTTCGTGTTCTGGAAGGGGCCTTGTTTGGAGATGAAAGGTCCTAGGCAGAGATACATGTCCCTGAGAATCCATGAGTGGGCTTTCCTCAGAGCAGTTCAGAGGTTGGTTAGGACTCACCATTGACACCCTACTCCCTACCATCATCCAACCCACCCACCCACCTTCATCCAAAACCTGTTTGGCCAGAGCCTGGCCTGACAGGGACGGCCAGGGCAGAAGAGAGTGCAGGCGAAGAGGCAGGAGCTGGCAACCATACCTCCATTTTTTCTTCAGGCCCTAGCTGTATTTCCCAGGATTTCTTTTTGCGAGACTTGGCCCCTGCAGGACACAGTGCTGGAGCTGGAGAATCCTATGGCCTCAGCCCCTTTCTCTAGACTCACACTCTATAGGGTGACTCCAGGGTTTGAGAGGGATGGGATGAGGAAAGGCGCTAGAGCTCTTGCAAGCAAGTTCTTTCTGCTCTCTCAGCCTATTACATGAGGAGTTGCTTACCTTTGGGTACCAGAGGTCCAGGATCCCCCTAAAATGATAAAAGGACAATTCTGGAATCCACCTGGGTTGGGGTGGGGGTAGTTTTCCTTGGAGAGGTGAAACTCACATCTGTCCAGATTAATATAGCTCCCCATCTAGTAAAACACTGACCTTCCCCAAAGTTAGTTCACATCAACAAAGCTGTCCTGCCCTTGCACAGCTCCGCTACCTGGGACCCTTGAGAGGCCTCCACAGGTCCTAGGCATCTCCCCCTGGGTAAGACCCCAATTCCTGCCCTGCTGTTCTTTCTACCCCACAGGCTTCCCTGGAGTCTCTGCCTATGCCAGCCATAGAGCCCAAACCTGGAACCAGATGGTACGGCCATGCCGATCCCGCAGGGAGCTCATGCCTGGCATGCCATAGCACCTCAGCCAGGCTCGAAAGGCAGCAAAGTCTTCCTCCCCGTGCTCCGGCCCGTAGCCTTTGCCCCCTATGGGACAGAGGAACCAGCGAAGGTCAGAGGGCAGACTCAGGTTGGGGAGAAGTAGGAAGCCTGGTTCAATTTGGCCCAGACCTCAGCTACACAAGCTGATGGACTGAGCCAGAGAGCCAAGATCCCTCTCCTCCCACCTTGATTAGTGTGATTCTAGGTCATGGCTTCCCCACCCTGGAGTAGGGTTAAAAATCTTTGCCCTGCTGGCTAACATGGGTAGCTTGGAGGGAACAGACATTTGCCAAGAGGAGGCCTAGTCTTTAGCCACAACCAGGTCTATGAATTCCCATCCCCCAGTTGGGGAACCAGGCCTAAATAGAAGGACAACTGCTCCTGGGTTACACAGTATGCTGAAGCAGAGGTCACTGGCTATCTTGGCCTCCCCAGGTCTCACCCAGCTGGACTACTTCCTTGGGCACTGAGTGGCACAGTTCCAGCAGGTCTGGATTCTGCAGCTTGGCCCTGATCTTCTGGCTCAGGGTCATCTCTGGGCTCTGAAGAAGGGACAAGGAGGACCTGGCTGTCAGCAGGGAGCAGGGCCACTCTGAAAGCAACAGACTTCCTCTTGTGCTTGGCTAGAACTTGGAGGCGACTCATACCTCCCCACAAACACATTGTTAAGCTAAGCAGGAGACACCCATGCTCTTGCCACCCATGCCAACATTAGGTGCTGGCATGCATGCTCATGAACCATCCCTCCCTCCTGGCACCCTTACCAGCCGGTGCTGCTGCAGGGCCTCTAGCACAGTGCGGGCCTTTTCAAAGGGAGGGATCCTCAGCCTGGAGTGGTGTGGGAGAGGAGACCATGTTAAGCAATGAGTATTGGCACACCTACTCCCGAAGCCCTCATGCCCTTGGCCTGCCTGCTGACCGGTACAGGATCTCTGCTCGCAGATAGTTGCCAATGCCATTGAAGAACCTCTGGTCCAGGAGGGCCTCGCAGATGGGCCGGTCAAAGGCCTTGTCTGATAGGTTTCGAAGCACATTCTCCCTGGAGGGGCACAGCCTGATGCATAAGACCCATCCCCAAGCCCCTGGGGTAGGGGAAAGGTCCTGGGAGAACTTGTTCCTGGGTACAAGAAGACTGGGTGTCCCAGCTCCCCTTTCTGCCTCAGAGCTATGTAGGCATCTGGAGCCTCAGTTTTCCAATATGTTAAATGGGAACAATATGGGATTTAAATTTATTGTGAAAGGTAAAAAATATCAATTGAAAGCAATGTGTTCAAGCTAGATGCAGTAGCACACACCTGTAATTCCAGTAACTCAGAGGCTGAGAGAGGAAGATTGCAAGTTCAAGAGCAGCTTTAGCAACTTAGACCCCATCTCAATATAAGAAAAAAAAAGGCTGGGATATAGCTCAATGGTAGATTACTCCTGGATCCAATCCCCAGTGCCACCATAAAACACACACAAAACAAAACAAAAAAACCCACAAAAGGGGTTGGGGTTATGGCGCAGTGGTAGCATGCTCGCCTAGCACACGTGAGACACTGGGTTCGATTCTCAGCACCACATAAAAATAAAATAAAGATATTCTGTCCACCTACAACTAAAAAATAAATAAATATTTTTTTAAAAACCCACAAAAGGCAATGTGTTCAAGGGACATGCATCTACACATGTGGTTGTGTGTTTATCACCAAAATGCCTTAGACGACTCAGGACAATTTTCAGCACAAGGTGATCACAGGACCTCAGGTGTGTCTACAGTCTGCAACACTCTGTCTAGGATTCATGTTTGGTTAGAGACCATATTTGGATTTGACATTGGTTGGTTTCACTCTTCTCAAGATCCTAAAGATTGCCTGGCTATGGCAGAACGCATGTGAGGGCAAGACCTGGCTAGTAAGCACCCAGCAGCCCACCTCCAAGTGTCAGGGTTCTCCTCACTCTTGAAGAAAAACTGCATCTTGTTTCTTTTCTTTTCTTTTTTTTTTAAATATTTTTTTAGTTGTAGATGGATGCTAATACCTTTATTTTATTGATTTATTTTTTATGTGGTGCTGAGGATTGAACCCAGTGACTCACGCATGCGAGGCGAGCGCTCTACCACTGAGCTATAGCCCCAGCCCCTGCATCTTGTTTCTTTAGGGAAAAAGATCAAGGAAGAATGGCTGGATGGGTACAAGGAAAGCATAACAATGCTAGGGTTAAGGTGGGACTGGAAGGTTCGCTGGGTGATGCTTGGGTCTCCACAGTCTCCCCTGCTGGAAGACCAAGAAGACATCATCCATGCTCATCATGAGAAACTTCAGAGTCAGCTGGCAGAGAACCTGTGGCTTGACTCCTCAGGAAAGGGGAAGTGGAAGGAAGCCAGAACCATGGGAAGAGGTTTGCCTGGGGAGGCACCAGTTTCATGCTCCGGAAGGCCAGGAATCAGCTGACCTGCCAGCAGTGATCAAGTCTGTGTCAACTGCAGGCACAAGTTCCCTCCAGGAGGGGGAGTTTGCCAAGTGCATTTCAGGCCTTTGCCTCTGATTCTTGCCAATTAGAATGCTTTCCTCCACTGCTTTGCATGGCTGGCTCACTCCTGTCAGTCAGGCCTCAGCTCAAATGTCGCCTTCCAAGAATGGTCATTCCCAAGGCACTCCCCCACCCTCAGAGTCACTCTTCCTCCTTTACCTGCTGGGTTTTTTCTCAGGCATGTGTTTGTTTATTTATTTATTTTTGGTACCAGGAATTGAACTCAGGGGTACTTAACCACTGAGCCACATCCCCAGCCCTATTTTGTGTTTTATGGAGAGACAGGGTCTCACTGAGTTGTTTAGCGCCTCGCCATTGCTGAGGCTGGCTTTGAACTCGCAATTCTCCTGTCTCAGCCTCCCAAAGTGCTGGGATTATAGGCATGAGCCACAGTGCCTGGCTAGGCATGTGTCTATTTGGACTCATCTGTGTTTCCTGGTTCCCTCACCCTACCTGAACATTAATGCTATGGGAGCAGGGGCCACATTCTTGCTCACTGCTGAACCCTAGCCTAGAACAAAGCCTGACACAAAGCAGAGAGAGAGACTCATAATTTCCTCTTTAGAGGGAAGGAAATAGCTGACACTACATCATCTTAGTGATGATGTATCACACTAAGGGACCTGTATCACATCCCAAGTGAGTTATTACTCTCCTGTAGGCAACGGTTAGTCACAGAGGAGACCACAGGACACAGTGAAGAATGTGGTAGGCCAACAGAACCTGACTTAGAAACTACTGTCATTAGCTGGTTGCTTTCACACCACTTTGAAACACTTGTATAGCTTTACCTCTTACTGTGTTGCCAAAACCCTCCACCTTTCCTAGCCTCCTGGGAGCACCAAGAAGCAGAATGGAATTCTGGGCGTGAGCTCCAGCTCTGATGGTAACTGGCTCTATGTCCTCAGAGCAGTGCCCAGTCATCTACCTCTGGGCTGCCTTCACCTCCCACATCAGTCTTAGGTTTCCATATTGATAGACTCAGGGAGGTAAGGGACAGGGCATGGACACTGTTTTGGTCTACACATGAGGGAAAAATCTGAGGGCTGAGATCTATACCCTGTTGGCCAACAAGACACTAGCCCAGAGCCAGGCCTGGAGCCTAGGCCTGTTCATTATACCTGGTGCTGTCCTACCTGAACTGCTCATACTCCAGCAAGACACAGGGCCCACGGCCTGGCTGCCATTTGCCCCCAGGGTCCCAGCGGCCAAATCGGCGGATGTCCACAAAGCACAGAGCGAGCCGGGGGCCAGGTGGAACTGTGTAAAAGCGCAGATGGGCATGGGGTGGCAGTGCATCAGCAGGTGCCAGCTGGAAGGAGCCAGACATGCCAAAGCGGAAGACGAGGCCCAGTGGCTCTTGTGGGGGCTGGGCCCCAGGCAGGGGGCTTAGTGTCAGGCATAGCTCTTTGCCCCGAGCTGAGGCTGAGATGTGATAGGCACTGCTCTCAAAGGGCACCTCAGGGTTGCGGCTGACAGAAGACTTCTCCACACTCCCACCAAACACCAGCCCTCTGCATGCCTCGTTCACAAAGTGACTGGCCAGATGCAACTCAGGGCCCTCCGGCATTCTGTGGCAGTGGCTGTGCCCTGTAAGGGGAAGGAGGATCACAGGTTGGGCAAGGTGGCACCTTATGAGGTAGAAATTATCACCTGTGATTTACAGAGAACTGAGTGACATAGCCATCTGGGACTGGCAGAAAAATGCTAGCCTGGCCAAAGGCCCCATCCCCAAAGTATTGGAAAGTCAGGGCACTGGAAGCTCAGGCTGGGGAAGCAGCAGAACTGTCTTGCTCATTGATGTTTTCCATTTGTTGCCTCCCACATCAGTCTTAGGTTTCCATATTGATAGACTCAGGGAGGTAAGGGACAGGGCATGGACACTGTTTTGGTCTACACATGAGTAGACACTGTTTTTGGTCTACACATAGGTTTGTTTGTTTTTTATTTTTTGGTTTGGTTTTTTAATACTGGGAATTGAGCTCATGGGCGCTCAAACACTGAGCCACATCCCCAGCCCTGTTTATATTTTATGTAGAGACAGGGTCTCACTGAGTTGCTAAGCGCCTCAACATTGCTGAGGCTGGCTTTGAACTTGCTATCCTCCTGCCTTAGCCTCCCTAGCGGCTGGGATTACAGGCTTGCGCCACCGCAGCCGCTTCCACTGCTGCTTTTAGAATGAGGGCCAAACCCCTGAAGGTGCCTGTCACCTTGTGCCCAGCTCCTCGCACTGAACCCCACCCCACACACATTTGCTCCAAGCACACTGCTCTTCTCCCCATCTCCAGGGTTGTCCCAGCTGTCTCTCCCACTGGGGCACTTGAGGGAGGTCTTCTCCAATGCCCCAGAGATAGTATCTCCCTCTGCACTAACTTTTCTTTTTTCTTCCGGCCTTTCACAGTCTGAAAGAATCGCATTGTGTCTCCACTGCCTCTACCCGCAATGGCAACCCAGACAGTAAGCTCTGCTCACTCATCACCCCACCCACCCCACCTTTAGATGGCCCTGCATCTGCCCAGCACCCACCGAGGGAACGTGCCCAAGCCGGACGAGAGTCAGGGGCACTGGGTATGCAGGGTGAGCCACCAGCCGGCCAGGACTGCGACGGGCTCGCCCTCCACTCTGATCAGGGAAGGAGCCAGGATCAGGACGAGGGAATGGTACGTCCGTGCTGGAGCCAGGTTCTCACAGACCGATGGGGGAGGTGGGGACTCCAGGGAGGGCTGCCGAGCGCCAGGCCCTGGTCCCCGGGGAATTGGAGATGCTGGGTTGGCGCCTTGGTCCCAAGGAATGTTTAACTCACTTCTTCACTTTTGCCCTGCCGCTTTGCCACTTCCTCTGACGCCAGGACTTTTCGGGATTGAAGGCGAAGGTGTCTGTCGGGTAGGGGGGCATTTAATCAGGACAAACGCCTTTACTTCGCCCTCCCCTACCTCAGCACCGCCGGGGCCTGGCAGCCGAAAGGGTTCGTTTTGCGGAAAAGGTAAACTTTCGGATTCCCAGTTTTTCCGACGAGGCGGCGCTCTATGGCCCTCCCCTGTCCCGCCCCCGCTGCGACCCAGTACTCCGCTAACTCTGGCTCCCTTCCTTCCCCATGCTCCCAAATCCCAAACCATCCCATCCCATCCCATCCCCAGTCCGCGGCGCCCCGCCACATCGCCCCTGCTCTTTCCCGGGATACCTGCGCTCAGTGCGTATCGCGGGCACTATGCAGCCACCAAGGGGTTAATGCAAGCGCCAGACTGAGCCTAAAAGAACTCTGGGAGTCTTGATCGCTGCGCTGGCGCTTGCTGGGAAGTGTAGTTCCTCAGGGAGACCGCATAGACGGAGATGGGGTCCCCCTCGAGCTGGGGGATTTCTGGGTGTGGGACAAACTTGGAGGCAGTCACCTGGCCAGGCAGTGGCAGAAAAACCTGTCTTCCCGCTGTCCGACCCCGGCAGGAACTCGGGTTAGATCTGGGGCCCCGAATTGCAACAGTGTGCAGTTGGGGGAAGTCGTCCTCTAGCCCGGAGCACAGCCAGCACCCCCAGCAGGAAACGGTGGCGACGTCCCAATGCAAAGCCACCTGCAGCTGTGCGAAGGGATGCACAGGTGCATGATAAACGTAGCCCTGGGGACCCGGTGATGGCTTTAATGTCATTGCACACACTGTCAATCATAACACAAACAAAAACGTCCTCAATGCCTGTTGGGTGGAAAGGGCAGTGAAGCAGCAAAACACAGGAGCCCACAAATTGAACCCTCTTCAGATGGTTCTGACCCCTGTGGGGGAGGGTTGCTCTGCGGAGACATTTAGGCTACCTTGGACTTAAAACGCAGAGGTCTGGCTGTCACAGGCTTGGGCACAAAAAGTGTGAACAAGATAGTATGCCAAGCAGAAGGAAGGACCCCAGCAAAGTCTCAAAGATGGGTTTGAAAGAACCTGAAAAGGTGCTGTGTGGCTGCAGGTAGCGGGAATTGGTGCTAGATGGTGAGGACAGAGGGCTCTGGTTCCACCTCGGGAGGCCTCTGTAAGTTTGCATTTTGTTCTAAGTGTAGCAAGCACTGTTGCGTGAGCTATACCCATGATATGCCCTCCTTCATACTACTTCTGCTCTCTCCCTGATCTGTTTATTCACTTATTCTGGCAGAAGCATTTTAAAATAGACAAACCATGACATTTCATCCCCAATACTTCAGCATCCATATCTAAAAAGGAATTTCCTTACAAAGCCACAAAACCTTTATCATACCGAAATAAGTTAATAGCCTCTTGGGGCTGGGGTTGTGGCTCAGTGGTGGAGCGCTCACCTAGCATGCAAGAGGCACTGAGTTTGAACCTCAGCACCATATAAAAATAAAAGGTATTGTGCCCACCTACAACTAAAAATATATATATTTAAAAAAGTTAATAGCCTCTTAATGTCATCTGATACCTGGTCCACATCCAAATCTCCCCGCTTGTCCCCAGAACAATTTTTGGGGGGCTTGGGGGCTACCGGGGATTGAGCCCAGGGCTGCTTAACCATTGAGCCACATCCTCAGCTTTTTTTTTTTTTTTTTTTTTTGGTACCGGGAATTGAACTCAGGGGCACTCGACCACAGAGCCACATCCCCAGCCCTATTTTGTGTTTTATGTAGACAGGGTCTCGCTGAGTTGCTTAGCACCACGCCGTTGCTGCTGTTCTCCTGTCTCAGCCTCCCAAAGTGCTGGGATTACAGGCATGCACCACGGCCCCCGGCTAGCTCTTTTTATTTTTTGAGACAGGGTCTTGCTGAGTTGCTTAGGGACACTGTGATCAGCTATATTGTTGGTTTGTTTTTCCCATCCTACTCACCTCGTTCCCTTGGTCCTTTTGTTGTTGTTAAACCTTGATACTGACCTTTCTGAGTGTTCAAGGTAATTGTTTCTTGGACATGTGATTCACATTCACATTCAGGATTTCTCTTAATGTTCCTCAGAGTGTCAGTAACTTGTTCCTCTATCTGGAGTTTTTTTTTTTCTGCATGATGGAACGAAGGCTCAATGACGGATCGTATAAATTCAGGGTTACCTTTTAGGTGCTGCTGTGCACTCCAAACTGCATCACATCGGAGGCACTCCATACTGGGTTATCCCACTTTAGTGAGGCTCAAATCGATCAAGGTAGAAGCTGTGACAGCCAGACTTCTGCATTTCTTTTTCTTTCTTTCTTTTTTTTGGTGGTGCTAGGGATCGAACCCAGGGCCTTGTCCATGTGAGGCAAGCACTCTACCAACTGAGCTATACTGAGCTATATTCCCCAGCCCCAGACTTCTGCATTTCTTGGTTGGTGTTGTTTGGTACCAGGAATTGAACCCAGGGATGCTTAACTACTCAGCCACATCTCCAGTCATATATATGTATTAGAAACAGGGTCTCGCTGAGTTGCTTAGGGCTTCACTAAGTTGTGGGGCTGGCTTTGAACGCACAATCCTCCTGCCTCAGCCTCTCAAGTTGCTAGGATTACAGGTGTGTGCCACCCCGTCCAGCTAGACCTCTACATTGCAAAAAGTATGTTTCACACCTTGTGATTGCTAAAGCAACCTATGGAGTACTGTTTTTTTGTTCTCTCTTGTTTGTTTCAATTAAGATGTAATTTATATATAGTACAATTCACCCTTTTCAGTGTGAGTTTTGACAAATGCATACAGTTGTGCAACTGCAGAAACAATCAGGATATAATACACACCACAGCATGACTCTCAATAGATAAGACATGGAAACAACCTAAAGGTTGATCCGCAGATAAATGGATTTTTTTAAAATGTGGCATATACACACAGTGGAGTAGTATTCAACTTTAAAAAAGGGAATCCCACCATAGAACATTATGCTATCTGATATGAGTTAGTCACAGAGAACTAATACTGCGTGTCTATTTGAGGTGTCTAAAATCAAAGATGAAAGCAGAAAGGAGAATGGTGGGTCTCAGAATAGGGGTGCAGAAGAGAGGAGTTGCTATTCAATGGGTAGTTTCAATTATACAAGATAAGTTCTAGAGATCTTCTCCTTGGACTCTCCCTACCCCACCCCAGCATCAGCCTTTCCAAAAGGAGCACTGGTTGGCCTAAGCCAGTCCTGGAGACCATATGTCTTAGCTCCAGCTGCCAGAACGGAAGTCCACCAACTAGGTGGTTTAAATTTATTTCTCACAGTTCTGGAGGCTGGGAAGTCCATGATCAAGGTGCTAGCAGATTCATTTCCCAGTGAGGACCTGTTTCCTGGCTTGCAGACAGCCACCTTCTTCCCTGTGCTCACAGAGCCCTTCTCAGTGCACACACATGGAGAGCATGGTTTCCACATTCAAACTGTAGGGACATGACTACTCAAGTCTGTAACACCCTTCCTATTGCTACTGCATGGTATAGGCCTGGGTCCTTCTCTCTTCCTACAGAAGAGGACAGAGACACAGGGCATTTGGCATCTGGGCCACTCACTTGCTACCAACCTAAGGACAAGACCAATGCAGAGGGGGCAGAGCCAAGAGCATCACAAGTCTGGGAGCCAGCACTCTATCTGCAGTCGCTCTTATCTATAGACACTCCTATCTATAGACACGCTGTTCATTTTGGGCTTCAGTCAGCAGTGAGAAAATGAGTGATGAGCCAGGTCCGAATGTCACCTGGTCTCTTTCACAAAAAAACTCTCAATTAGAATTCAGAAAAAAAGATGGGGGGGAAAAAAAAAAACCTCACACACACTCCTTTACATTACTGTTTATTTTTCCTGCTCAGAAAAACACCAGACAAGTGCCTTTCAAGAGAAGATGCTAGAAAAGGTCCTCAGAAGCCCCATGCTGCAGTCTCAGGGGGGAGCCAGGCAGCCAAAGAACCAGGAGGCCAGGCCAGGTCCCCCAGCATCCTAGAACTGGGGCCAGGTCCAGAGCAGCAACTGGACACAGCAAGGGCAGCTCTGCCCAGGTCAGGAACACCCTCCTCAGCCCAAGGAGCTCATCAGGCCCTGGGCCTGCTTCAGTTCTGTAGGGGCAAGAAGTGGGCAGGAGGGAAGCACTCAAATGGGTCTGAGAGGGCCCCTCGCCCCTCCAGGTCCAGCTGAACCTCACCTGCCAGAAGAACCTGGAACTTGTCTGCTGAGAGGGACATGGCCACAGGCTGGGCCAAGGCACCAGGGGCAGGTGCCACCTCCAATCGCAGGTGCACCATGGGCTCCTCCACAGAGCGCAGCAGGCTGGAGCTGAGGGCATAGTCCACCCGCCAGCCCACTCCCGCCAGCCTGTTCACTGGAGAACAGGGGAGGGCATCTGTCAGGCCGGGGAGCCGGGGAGCCTGTGGGCCACATCCTGGCTTGGCCTGCAGCACCTCAAGGCTGTGTGGCCTCTCGAGCTCTTGCCCCCTGACCCAGGCTTGCTACAGGGTAGGCGCTTGGTCATTAAGAATTCAAATGTGCACCTCAAGCCTCACAGAAAATAAAAACCTCTAGGCTGCAGTCAGCAGACCTAGGCCAGGTCCCAGCTCTGCACCTGTTCCATGTGCTGGGGCCTCTGAGAACTGGCACTCAGCACACTGCACGCACCTTCCAGAGTGAAGCCTGGCCCCTACCCTGGTGGACCCCATACTCACCACGCAAGCTGCAGGCCCGCAGGTGATCCTGCAGGGGGCTCTGCTTCTCCTCATAACAGCGGCACAGGCTGGCTGCATGTTCTGGGGGCAGATGGCAGTTGGCTAAGGTGGCAAGTGGGGGCTATGGGTTGGACCACCCAGAGGGCAGGTTTCAGGCTCCAGGCCCAGAATAGGCAGGCACACAGCCTGGCGTGCTCTCTAGCAGCCCTTGCCCACAGGCTACCCCCCTGCCGGCCCCCATCCTGTACCTCTGGGCAGCCCCAGCTGCTGCAGTTCACTGGACAAGGACTCGCCATCCACACTATGCTTGGCTGCACTGGAGAGGATGAAACTCAGCACCGCGACCGTGGCCTTCACATCACCTGACTCTGCAGATCCACGAGTGGGGCAGGATGTCACTGTGGCTCTAGCCGCCTCCCTGTTGCCCTATCATCAGCTGAGAGCCCCATGCTTCCTTGAGCCACAGGCACTGCTACTGCTCCACCAGGAGCTGGCAGAGGACGGGGGAAGGATCACTGAAGTTTCTTCCCCTCATGCTACTCCACTAAGGCGGCTGAGCCCTGGCAGGAGGGGTCCTCCATGCCAGGCACCAGGCTGAGTACCCAGGACCACCCAGAGACAATGGAAACAGTGGCTACTCACCAAACTTGGCGTCGGCAGTGAGCTTCAAGATCTTCTCGTACTATGGGGAAAGGAGGCCCTCAGGGGGTGCCAGAGCCCTGCTCAGCAGCCCCTGACCCCCATCCTGCATCCCGTGTGAGGAATAGGTTGGGGCTGGAGAAAAGGATGCAGGTGTCCAGAGAGTCTGGGAAACTGGATCACCCACCTCGCTGAGGGTCATAAGGTCATAAGACAATGGGATCCTGGGCTGTACTTACATCAATCCCCTGTCCCAGAAGCTCCTTCAGCACCTGGCTACACAACAGTCGCAGCTTAACAGAGGACTGAAAGGAAGTGCTCATATTAGCCAGACTGACACATCTCACCCCTCATTGCAGGGGGACTGGATCAGACAAGGCTAGGCATGTGATCAAGGTCATGCAGCATGGGAGCACAGGCTGAGAGCACTGAGGCCCCAACCTAAGTGAGATCCCCACCTCTACCTTCACAACCCCCAGAGCCAACCTCCTCTCCCCCCCACCCTGAGAAGACTCCAATCACTCAACAATCTTGGCCAGTGTGCTGATCTCTGCCAGGACCCAGTCAGGACAGTCCAGATCACCACAGAACCGGAACCTCTGCAAGGGAATGAGGCAGGCAGGCTGCAGGGAGGGCTGAGGTGTGGCCAAGATCCATGTCCAATCCATGCCACTTGCCCTCCACTATCAGCAGGCTATTTAGAGAACTCTTCTCCCTGACCCACACTGCCACCAGACCTCTTTGGTGTCCACTCCAGGCATTTATCTGTTCAACAATCATCAGTTGTGATAGGTCCCATTCTAAGAGCCCAAGGTTAAGCAGGAAACAAATCTCTATCACCTCCACTCCATCCCCACCACAGCTCCAGCCACACTGGCTTCCCTGCTGTTCCCCTTACGCCAACCCCATTCCTGCCTGTGTTTTCACTGTCTCTTCTATGGTTTGCTCTCTCTCATTTCATTCTGGGTTCTGTTTAAATGACCCCTTGTCAGATGGACGCTTCCATATCATATTTCCTAAAATGGCCCCCTGCACAAGGAAATTTGGGAGTGCTGTGATGTGTTCATTATCTTGATTATAGTTATATAAGCCTCAGCAAGATTTGGCCTTTGCTTGCTGCTCTGCCTCATCTTTCACCAACCTCTTTGATCAACTACTGAAGCTACATAAGCCACATGCATTCTGGGGGGAGCCTCACCCCCTCAAGAGTCTGCACACACACCTCCCTATCTGAAGATACCTTCCTGCCACGCTTGCTTCCCAACCTCTGATACACAAATGGACTTCACCCAGCCAGCTCCCCGCTGCCCTGCCCCACCATCAAGTGGACTCCATTCTCACAAGGCTCCCAACACCATGCCCAAGGCACAGTCAGGCCTCTGCCCCTAGAGTCTTAACTATGGCCCTTAATTCATGCCTCCAACTTCACTCCCTTACTGCTGCTTAAGTACTGGTGCCTGACATAGACTAGGCACTCAGAATATCTGTTGAATGAATGGATGCATGAGGTGAGAAGTTCCAATCTAAAAACTACTCTCTGGCTTTAGAAAGAGCAGAGAAGATTCCTAATAGTGTGAAAGAATGGACAGATTCCAAGAGGGCTGGGACAGTGCGCCCCTTTGGAAGCCCTCTTAGGAATCCTACAGGTGGGAAGCCTGTGAGGGCTCCTGGCTCCGGCCAACTCCCAGTTCCTGCTCCGGGAGGCGGGGGCTCTTTCTTCGGTCAAAGAGCAACCCGAGACTCGAAGCTGGCGGGCCTCATCTGTCCCATCCCCAGGATGAGAAGTAGGTGGAGGTGGGGGACCTTTCTCTCCTGGACCCTTGGCCCTCACTACCGCACCCATAGTGGTTAAGAAGTGCAACACAAGCCGGGCGTGGTGGTTCAAGCCTGTAATCCCAGCACTTAGGGAGGCTGAGGCAGGAGAATCGCGAGTTCAAAGCCAGCCTCAGCAATGGCGAGGCACTAAACAACTCAGTGACACCCTGTCTCTACATAAAACACAAAATAGGGCTGGGGATGTGGCTCAGTGGTCGAGTGCCCCTGAGTTCAATCCCCAGTACCAAAAAAAAAAAAAGAAGTGCAACACAGCATCTTTCCACGCTCCCAGGGCCACCGTCACACCCTTCCCACCCCGGCACCCAGGCATTGCACCTCGGGTAGTGGCTCACCATCGCGCCAGGAGACCGGGACCCAGGACTTTCTTCTTCCGGTCGCGCAAGGTCAGCTGATCCTGCAATCACGTGACCCGAGGTGGCACCGTCTGGGAGGGGAGGGCGGGCCCAGCGAATGTGCGAGTGGTACCGGCTCACTGGAAATGCCGGGGCTCGAACGCAAGCGCGTTTGTTTCTGTCTCCAGGATCTTTTCCTGGAAGCCACCGGCGCCATGCCCTAGTTAACTGAGGACAGAAGCAAGGCAGTAGGAAAGGAGGAGCAGGAGTTATTTCATTTGTTTAACTTGGGCAGGGTCCCAGGAGCCAGGGGTATTAGGTCTTTTCCATGTTTTCCACCATTAAGCGGTAGATTTACAGCTGTGGACTGGGCAAAGGGCCTATTTTTACAACTTTATTGAAATATGATACATATACAGGAAATTGTGTATATTCTAAGTATAAAGCTTAAAGAATTTTTGTAAACTGTACACCCCTGTAACCAGCACCCATGTAAGGAAATAGAACGTTTCCAGTACCTCCAGCTATCTCCTTTGAGCGTGCACGGATATTTTATTTCATTTCCATGAACCCTCTTAAGTGCTAGCAGAAAAGGCTGTAACGATTTACAGGATCAGGAAAACCCTTTCCCTACAGCTTCACCAACACCAGACTTTTGTCAATTTTGTCAAATCTGATGAGAGAAAAAAAATTTTTTTTCCTCTAAATTGCAGTAGTGTGCTTGCTGGTGACCCAGCAATTGAGGATCTAGGAAAAGTAAGTTTCCAACGTTGCCTTGAAAAAGTTTTTAATTTTATTTGTTCTTTTTATATATGACAGGAGAACGTATTTTGGCATATTATGCATATGTGGAGTATAACTTATTCTAATGAGAATCCCTTTCTTGTGGTTGTACATGAGTAACCCTGGTTGTGTGTTCAAATACAAGGCTAGGAAAGTTATGTCCCATTAATTCTTCCTATCCTCTCCCCCTCCTTTCCCTTCCTTCCCCTTTGTCTAATCCAATGGACTGACTTGAAAACGTTTTGTTTTTTGTTTTTTAAATCAGAAACTAGACTAAGGAGTAAAGAAGAATTTGAGTACTTTGAAATCTCTCCTCTCCTCAATACTGTGTCCATCTCATCTGCACCAGGTCTGCTGGTTGTCACAGCCCTTTAAGCTTTCAAAGGACAAATAGAAGGTGAGTGATGTAGCTCAGTAGTAGAGTGCTTGCCCTGGATTTGACCCTGGCGCTGCAAAAGAAAAAGGTAAGGAATAGATAGAGCCCATGAAAATTAAACTGCTCTGTAAAATATAAAGAAATCATGTCCCAATTTGTGCTAAAATTGATGCCATTCATAGTTTTTGAAATTATAAACCCTAGCATGTTGAAGACAATAATGTGTTAAAATGCCATGCCATATCAAAATTATTTTAAGAACATTTGAGGGGCTGGAGTTGTAGCTCAGTGGTAGAGCACTTGCTAGCACATGTGAGGCACTAGGTTCAATTCTCAACACCACATAAAAATAAATAAATTAAATTAAATTTAGAAAAGAACCTTTGAATGGCTCAACTTGTTTATTCCTATCAATAGGTGGATAGATTGAAAAATTATTTTGATTAAAAATAGAAAAAAGGAAATTAGGAATAGATGAAAACTGCCTTAAGTTGATAGAGTATTTGAAAAACAAAACAGCAAACATAACATCAGACAGACAAATTATTTAAATTTGGGAATAAGGTAAAAAGGTGGACAGAGTGTCCTTTTCATGTCATTAGGAGCTTCATTTCACAGGTATTTGTTTCACAAATAAAATTATTTGGTTACTTAGAGCAGTGATTCTCAAACTTACAAGTGTCCCTGAAGGACCTGTGGGCTTGTTGAAACAGATTGCAGGGCCCCACTCTGGACACCTAATTCAGTATATCTGTGGTGAGACCTGAGAATGTGTATTTCGACAAGTTCCCAGAGGATGGCAGTGCTTCCGGTTTGTTATCACACCTCAAAAACCACTAATAGAAAATGCAACTGAAAGTTATACATTAACTTGCAGGTAGAAATTCTGTTCAGTGGAAAAGATAACCCTCTACAATTATAGTTTTCTTGCCCTATAGAACATTAATGAGTTTTGTCTCTAACCCAGCACACATTTCAAAATGCCTTTCCTGATGTGATATAGATACTGTCTCTCAACTGTTTCTTGAACTGGCTGTGCCATCTTGCTGATGTACAGGCCCAGATCCCTGACCCACCCCCTTCCCAGCATTCTCTGAGACGGAAGGCAATCATGGTGAAGTACCCTGTGTCCAACTGAGGCCTGGGGGCCAAGAAAGGTGAGATGTTGTCCCACCTGCTGTCCACCAGGCCCCAAAGCAGAGAATAGCCTCACCCACCCAAGCCCAACACCAGATGCCAGGGACTGGTCCACCTGCAAGAGGTAGCTCAAGCTTCCCCCAGTTCCTCAAGGAGGATTTATTTGATCATGGGCACTGACCAGGCTGTGGTGGGCCCAGCAACCTGGACTAGCATGGGAATAGCCACATGTTTGTCCCTCAAGATCTTCCAGGGCTTGTGGTAGCTGATGTATATCTGGGCTTACAAGTAGAGGACAAACACCAGCTGGAAAGCAAAGGACAGCTGTTCTGCACCTCAGCCTCTGCGAGGAGGACCCCAGGCTTAAGGCAGCCATTAGCCTTTGGCCCAGATAAGTGGCACTTCAAGCTGGATGTTGTGGCACACTTCTATAATCCGAGCAGCACAAGAGGCTAAGGCAGGAGGATTGCAAGTTCAAAGCCAGCCTTAACAAATTAGCAAGACCCTATCTCAAAATAAAAAATAAAACTGGCTGGGGATGTGGCTCAGTGGTTAAGTGCTCCTGGGTTCAACCCCTGGTAACTCCCCCCCCCCCAAGAAAAGGTAGTACTTCAAATGGAAGCTCCTCTTCCCACCTCCTAATTGTGCCCCTGCTATCCCGCCACTCCAGCCAATTTGCATACTAGAGTACCTCTCCTTGTCTCTGGGAGGTCACCTCCTTCTTGACTTCTTCTCAGAGCTGTTGCCCCACCCCCATTTTCTACCTTTCATGCAATGCAGAGATGACCAGTTTTTGTTCCTGGGTCAGGGCAGAGCTTAAGGGGCCAGGTGGGCCTGATGGTCTGGCTGTTCCCTTTGTGCCCCCTGCACACAGAAATAGGGCAGGATGACTGGCCATCAGCTTTGCCCCCTGCCCTGCCATCCTCCAGGCCAGAACTATAGAGTCCTCCTCTTCTCATCTGGGGTAGCATTACTGGATGGAGGGATGTTTTGTTTTGGTTTGGGGGTTTTGGGTTTTTTGGGTTTTTTTGGTGCTGGGTATCAAACCAGGTCCTCTCACATGCGAAGCAAGTGCTGTACCACTGGTACACTCACAACACTGGATGAGAGAGGGACTGGGCTGATCTGAAGGATGAGGAGATCACGGACAAGCCATGGGGTATAGTGCAACACAGAGTGGTAGATCCAGATCTCTAGGCTCACCTGAAACAGCCAGATCCCACAGGTGAGCACCCCTCCTCCAGCCCCACCTACCTCACAGGTGGAAAAGGGGACTTTCACAAGAGGGTAGAGGCAAGCAGGAAGGTCAGGCCTTCATCTGGCCTCCTACTGGCCTGAGAGAAAGTAGAGGCCGGCGCTGGAGGTCTGAAGAGCCCTGGCCCAGCACTGGTGGAGGCAAGGCCCAGGGAGGGGCAGGGGCAGCAGCAGCCCGAGTCACAAAGCCTGCGGAGGAAAGCCCTGACTAGAGTTCAGGAGCCCTGGTGCTAGCTTAGGACCCTATCCTTACCCCTACAGATTTAGGTGGGGTCCAGTTTGGCCTCTGGCCAAGATGTGATCTTCTGGCTTCCGACTCCAAAGCCCACCTCACTTCACCTTTCCCTCCTCACCTGCAGCTGGCATGAAAGCCCACATGAAAGGTGAGCATTTCCCCAAGTAGGGCTGTGGGGCTGGGACATAGCTCCTAGGCTAGTGTAGGTCAATCCCTGAGTGTTTGACAATCCTCACCCTCAGCTGGGCCTTGCTGCACCACACAGCTGTGGTTGGGGGCTTCAGGAGAGGCCAGAGGATCCAGGGACAAGGCCTCCCTGAGCTGTCCATAACAGCACTGCTACTGCCAGACCCACCACAAACCCCATGCCCCCCAGTCTGCCTTCCAAGGCTTCCTTGCATCCCCTCCCCAGTCTGCTAAAAAGGGAACTGGTCCCATCTGGATCCACTGGAAAAGGTCTTGGGAAACTACCTCTTGGGAGATTAGCTCTACCTTGGTTTACTCTTTCATTCATCAAACATCCACTGTTCATGTTTTTTTTTTCCTTTTTTTATTTTTATTTTTTGGTGTTACTGAGGATTGAATCCAGGGGTGCTCTATCACTGAGCTACATCACCAGCTTTTTTAGTTTTTTGGGACAGGGTCTTGCTAAGTTGCTTAGGGCCTCTCTAAGTTGCGGAGGCTGGCTTTGAATTTGCAGTACTCCTGCCTTCGCCTTCTCAATCTCTGGGGTTACAGCATCCAGCCCAGCTCCCACTGTCTACTTTTCTGTGTCAGCCTGGGGTGATAGGTCCAGCAGGACACATGCCCCCAAAGTTCCCTCTCTATTTAGAGATGGCCAGACTGTTGGACTGAGAGCTGCATTTTGGTGGGGGTGTGCCAGAGCTGAGTGCAGGAGAGAGCCTCCTCCAAGGAGTGATGGAGGATATGAATATGGAGCAGGGTGGAGGCAAACACGAAGTGCAGGCATCCATGTGAGGGCTCCACATGTGCACAAGCCCAGAAGAACTTGGGCAGATACAGGCCTATGCTGTGTGTAAGACTTTTTGACCATGCTGGATCACAGGTGAAGACTTCATGTTGATACTTATTTATGGTACCGGGGATTAAACCCAGGAGTCCTTAACCACTGAGCCACATCTCCAGCCCTTTTTATATTTTATTTTGAGACAAGGTCTCACTGAGTTGCTTAGGTCCTCAATAATGCTGAGACTGGCTTTGAATTTGTGATCCTCCTGCCTCAGCCTCCTGATCTACTGGGATTACAGGCATGCGCCACCACACCTGGCTCATGTTGATTTTTTTTTTTTTTTTTTTTTTTTTTTTTTTTTTTTTTTTTTGATACTGACGATTGAACTCATGGGTACTCAACCACTGAGCTGCATCCCCAACCCTATTTTGTATTTTATTTAGAGACAGAGTCTCTCTGAGTTGCTCAGTGGCTCACTTTTGTTGAGAGGCTGGTTTTGAACTCACAATCCTCCTGAGCCTTAGCCTCCTAAGTCACTGGGATTACACCACACCCAGTTCATGTTGATTTTTTAAAAATTTTTTTAGTTGTTGATGGATTTTTATTTTATTCATTTATTATTTCTATGTGGTGCTGAGGCTCGAAACCAGTGCCTCACACATGCTAGGCAAGCGCTTTACCACTGAGCTACAGCCCAGCCCTCATGTTGATTTTTAAAAGATGATTTTTAATACACTTAAATTACATAAGTGAACATGATTACTATTATAAAATTTTACCTGAATATGATTATTGTAATAATCACAAAATAGAGAAGTTAAAAAACATAACTAAAAAAATCATTAAACCTCTTCTCTCCCCAAAAAACTGCTTTAACAGTCTTTTCCTCATGTATATGCAACTGTATATGTGAATTTCATGAGATGGCATCTTGAATTCTTGAATTGAATTCTTAGAAAAATATTGCCGTATCAGGATGTGGTGATGCATGCCTGTAATCCCAGCACTTAGGGAGGCTGAGACAGGAGAATCGCGAGTTCAAGGCCAGCCTCAGCAATGGCGAGGCGCTAAGCAACTCAGTGAGACCCTGTCTCTACATAAAACACAGAACAGGGCTGGGGATGTGGCTTAGTGGTCGAGTGCCCCTGAGTTCAATCCCCAGTACCAAAAAAAGAAAAATATTGCTTTAATAGTGAGCCTAAATTATCCCTGCAGTGAATGCTTCTCTGAAACTAACAAAGATCAAAAGCAAACCTTAAATGGAGCCAACTTATTTCAGGTAATAGGTGCTGGAACAAAGTACAATACTGTGTAAAGGAAAACAACAAAATCCAGCATCCACAACATAAACATCACAATGTCAATCACCCAGTGAAAAACTTGGCAGTCAAAAACTGCCAAAGGGCTGGGGATATAGCTTAGGGTAGAACACTTGCCTAGCCAAAAAAAAAAAACAACAAAAAACAAAAACACACACAGAGAGACTGATGGAGGGGGGAGAGAATTAGTAGATAAAGACATTTAAAAACTGCTGTTATAAATATACTCCGTGGGGCCAGGCTTGTGGCTCAGTGGCAGAGCACTTGCCTAGCAGGTGTGAGGCACTGGGTTTGATCCTCAGCACTACATAAAAAAATAAATAAATAAAGTTATTTTAAAAAAACCTAGATGACCATCTTTTAAGAAATGCATACATAGGTGGGTGCGGTGGCGCAAGCCTGTAATCCCAGCACTTAGGGAGGCTGAGACAGGAGAATCGCTAGTTCAAAGCCAGCCTCAGCAATGGCGAG